>JASCZW010006402.1:0-97269 GCA_034211315.2 Aedes japonicus | reverse complement strand
GAGTTATGCTGTCACGAACGGACAGCATTTCATTTTTTATATATATACATAAAGCCTGTACACATTAACCTTCGGACACCTTTCTTTCAGTGTAGATTATGAATTATTTCACGGATCGCAGAAAGGTTTCACTTATATGACAGCTGAATCTCTTAACTTTTGTCCATATTCTAATTCTTGCACAACACGATTTTACTCGAGTCGTTTATGTAACGCGACCCCCGTATCCGAACGCAGTGACAAATGTCGACATGACTGAACACGAATGTAAGTAACGTATATTCCAAAAGTCAAAGTCTGATTCGAGTAAGATTTCCGCACGAGCTCAGTCGGTGCGTCAGAAATAACCGAGAACGCATTCAAAAACAAAAAAAAATGGAAGTGAAGCGGTTCCTTTTTTTGCTCATCGAAAGTTAATTGATCATAAAATGTTCAATTGTAGTGTTCGAGTGACTAAACTTACTAGTTGAACGTATCTCGACCAAAAGGGAACAACAAAATTATTTCAGGGTTTGTTATTCAGTTACGTTGTTCTTATAACAGAGGTTGTTAGAACTTAGATCGCGGATGTTGTTAAAATAACTGAAACTCTAACAAAAGATCCTCTAACAAAACAAAACAGAAAGTAACAAAACTCTAGCAAACTATGGTGTACATATAACATAAACAAAACAAACTTTGTAACAGTTTTGCTACGATGTAGCAAAATCATATCAGCTGGTGTTAAAATTATTTTATTTCTTTACGCAGCTTGGGCCTCCCAGGCATTATATCATAATTTGTTATAAGTATGTTTTATAATTACCCAGATGAAAATGTTTCAAGCAAATTTATATCATAATCAGTTAGTTATAACAAGGTTTGTTATAATTTTGTTATTTTTATGTTATACGCTCCTGGTCGGGATGGAAATACATCCGTCGGTGGCCAAAGGGTAAAAATTTTGCCGGCAGGTCATTCAGTAATTCCGTATCAATAGACTTTCAAATGCTCTTACGTTTACAAAACATAAGTTTGGTTTGTCACAGAGGAACAACCTTAACCAGAGAGGTACAGTTGTTGACAGGTGAAATTTCTGCCAGGCATCTCTTCTGCTTAGCTTCTATCTACACTGGTAGGCAAAATAAAGTACCCACCAAATCATTTTGAATTTCTCTCATTTATTTGATTCAAATTAAAGTAAACACACTGTAGTCTTTTTTGTTATTTTATAATTTATATTCGTTTCACTTATGAAATAATAATAAACAAAGAGTTCGACTTAAAGAACTAAAAACCAATTTGTATTAAAAAAACAGTGATTAAATAAAGTACTCACTTCAAAAATCGATATGTTTTTGATAAGTTTCCGTCGAAAGATTGTTTATGTTTTGATATTTTGACGTGTTTTGAAGCAAACGGCCTTTTTTAGACGGGATGGAAAATTTGCGTAACTTGAAGAACTCAGGGTGTGGGGATGAGGGTGCCAACTCCTCTACCCACTAAAAACCCACCCGTGCCTTAAAGCCCTGGACCCTCCTCGAAACCACCTCTCAGTTTTACTTCGGGGAGGGGGCTATTGTGCTTATTAAGCACCCACTATGTCTAACTACTTAAGGCTTTAGTAGCTAGGTGGTCCCTGTGATCTGCCGTTGGTCGTTGTGCCATTTTTGTTGGAGATCGAGGACGATATGGGAAACCGCGTCCTAGGTGTCCTGGTCCTGGCACATCCTCGGGACCAAATTGTCCGAGGTCATGCAGTGACCGCTTACGGCAATCATGCCGGTTCTCGCCCCGTCGAAGCGTATCTTGGTACCCACATTGGCTAGATCTACGTTGAACCTAGCGAAGGACTCCAGAAGCATTTGGCCCCTAGGGTTGGTAAGCGGCTCCCCACTCGAGCGCCCAAGCGTTGAAGTCCCCGCTATTACCAACGGGGTCAGGCCAGTAAGCTCCGTTGTCATCCTATCGAGCATATTGGTAAACTGTTCGATCGACCATCTTGGCGGTGCGTAGCAGCTGCAGAAGAACACTCCATTCACTTTTACCACCGCAAAGCCTTCGTTTGTGGTAGACACAACCTCCTGAACCGGGTACTTGCCCGTCGTTCATAATGCCGCCATATTTGCCCTGTCCGCAAACCAGTTCCCGTTGCCGGGTGGGATGCGGAATGGGTCGGAAATAATGGCGGCCTCACAATGGTTCCGGTTTAGTGGGGTTACCTGCATTACGGTTGGCTCGTTGGTATACCCTTAGCGGCCGGGCACTGTTCCATTGGTTTTCCTGCCACGCCTGGGGTCGTCACTCGTTCCCCTCCTAGCACTAGCATCTGCTTTCATGCTGGTTATAGCTGTTGTCGTTGGGGCCCTGCCGTTCGGGCTCCCTTCGGCGCTTGAGACAACAAGCGAGCTGGGTGCCGCGCCTTTCACGCTGGGCTTGGCGCCGGGGCCTCTCTCTTTACAGGCAGCCGAAGCTGGTCGCGAGGATGGAACCTCGGACGCCGCTTGGACCCTGCCTAGCCCGCTTGGAGGTCCCTGCCCCCATGGATAGGGTGGACTCTCCGACAGAGACGGCTGCATCCGTCTGTGTCTGCTGCGAGGCTATGTCCCTTGACCTTTCCGTAGCTGCTAGCCTTGCCAACTCTTTGGCATTTTGCTCGGCTAGGAGCTTGGCCTCCAGCTCTTCCCTCTCCTTGCATGCAGCCTGCACCGTCATTCGTAGCCTCAGAAGGCTCAATTTGAAGTCGATAATCGCGTCCAATTGCTCAGATACCTCCATCACCTTAGGAAGGGTTTCCCGCATCCTATCCATGGCCCGGATGAGTCCTGGCCCATCCATGGCCACACCTAGCTTGGTAACACCTGCCTCCGATGCCGTAGCACTACCGCAAGTGTCACTCACGCCTGATTCCACCATTCTACGCGGTGGAGACCTCACTAGGCCGCCTTTAGCTTACGGATTCGCTTTCTCTTTCTCCTCGGTTTTCTTCGTTTCCTCCATGTTGTTGGGTCCCCCTCCAGCCGCTATCCAAGCCCACGTGGAGTAATCGCTATTGTGATCCCATGGTTGTCTATGCAAGCAGGGAGGCCATGCGAGGGTTGACACGGCCCTTCATGGGGAACCGTATTTAGAGCCGGATCAGCGTAAGACAGGTATAGGGTCATCTGAGCATACTCCCGCCCGACTGGGGAATGGAACGTACTGGAGGCCTGCCAGGGTTTTAATGGGATGGAGATGACCTGTGCCGCTGGAACCTCGCCATTTCCTATCGGTGTCACCCGGTAGTACTGAGGGAGACAACACTGGCGCCAGCCCGAATACAATGGTACCACTAGTTATTCCTTTCGCAGCCGGTTGCCATAATTGGGGTTTTACTGGCATCCGCCCCAATGCGTCGTAGGACGCTCCCTCCGTAGTTCGTTTAGCCGTTAAGGGGGGCAAACGGCTTGACCTGGTGCATTTGTACACGTGATCGCGTTTAATTCACAAACTGGTGGTTCGTGATGTGCAAAACGGTGAACCGCACCGGGTTGTCGCTAGGAAGTACAGGATTAGCAAGGTAGCGGTTGGGAAAATTCTACTGAAACATAAAACGTTCGGATCAGTGATAGATCGCCCAGGCATAGGCAGGAAGCGCAAAACGGATACACGAACAGACACCAAGATCATGCGCGAAGTCAAGGAAAAAATAAAAGTAGCTGTCCGTGAGATCCAGGAAACACTTCAGCAATCAGTTTTTGTTATTTGTTTGTTCTAGAAAGCTACAGTTACAGCTGTAGATTTTCAGTTTTAATTTCCAGGATAGTTTAGTTAACCTAGAAGATTATCTCATAATGTCTGTTTGTCTACCAAGATATTTTTGTATGGCCTAGAAAGCTTTTGTTGCAACTGTGGGTTCTATGTTCTGATCTCAACGATAGTTTGGATGACCCAGAATAGGTCATATTGCTTAAAAATGTTTGATGACCTTTAAGAATATTAATTGAATATGTTTGAATATTTATTGTAACTTGGTATTGCCTCAAAATAACTGTTACAACTGTAAATCTTATGTTCTGAACGCCAGGACAGGTTAGATGACCTAGAGGATTAGAAAGTTATAAAATATTAATTGTTTACCTTCCAAAAGATTCATTGAGCATGTTTGTACATATATAATCACCTAATATTGCTCAAAAACGTACTATTTCAACTTCAGGACCGTTTGGATGACCCCGATCATCCCAGATTATCTCGTAATGTTTGTTTATGTTCTAAAATATTCATTAAATATGGTTGAATACCTAGCATTACTTTGTATAGCCCCAAAAGATATGGTTACTACTGTAGATTTTGAGTATTGAACTCAAGGACAGTTTGGATGACCTTTAACATCACAAAATCACGAAATAATGACTGCTGCGCTTTCAAAAGTTCAATTCAATATGTTTGAATACATATAATAATCTTATATAGCCCTTAAAGCAACTGTTACAATTGTAGACTGAAGTTCTGAACTGTGCATTTTGGATAACATAAAACATCCCAGAAAGACACAAAAATGTTTAACGTTTATCACCAAAAATTACCCGTATGCATTATTAAGGCATTTATTTTTCTCTTGCTGAGCTTTTTCATATACAGGATGTTCTAGGTCGTTAATTAGGTCTTAAGCTCATATGCTTAGTATATCCCCCAGACAGAAGATTTGATGTAGAATAAATTTATCGAAGACAGTGTACACTTTTATTCAGTCTGTGATTTTATACTGCATTTCCCTTTTGGAGTCATAAATGACCACTTCGGCTTCAAGGGGTCATTATACTTTCTAAAACAAGGCGTAACATTTATGACTTTTTCAATAATATGTGGCCCAAAATCAACATTTTTCTCTATTGAAGTTGACGCGTAGAAATATTTCCGATCGATTTTTCAAAATATTTTGAAAATCTTTTGAGAAATGACTAAGATGTTAATGCTCAAAACCTGACCACTTTTCGTAACGGTTGCAATGCGTATGGTTGTACCTCAGTATGGAAAACAAAGACGTATCCTACGTCAAAATATCATCTTTAGGTTCTGTCTTCAGTCTACCTCAGCAAATTGATGCGCCACCAAGCTCTACGGTACGTCCTGGTCAACCTCTCAATACTTCGTTACCGCCAGGATCGCCGCTGCTTTCAAGTGCCATCGAACCGCATTTCAGCATGATTGAGGGAGATGACCAAGTCGATGAGGAAAAGAAAAACTGTACCAGCGCTGTCCAGCAACGTAACCGATGTCATCCTAAAAGCAGTGATCTTAGGCATGAGTGCTGGCAGAACCGACGAACTGTATGCCCGAAAGATCTTGAAACTGCGAAAGAAAGAAGTGAAGCAAGAAGACGAGGCTGGACTACTAAAAACTAAAGATAGGAAGGCAGTCTTAGTATACAAATTGGAACTGTTGAAGTATAAAAAAATTTGAGCTTCTGGAGCGCAATGAGAGGATGAAGAAGACAAATGAATTCATGTCTGTGGGAATAAGTATAAGTCGGAATAAAATTAATGAAAATGTAAAACACTCTCTCTCATTTGCTTGTAATTTATTTTCAGGAATGTTGTTAAATTATTGCAAAAGATCATCGACTATTTCATCTCTGATATTAACAAAGCTATATTTTCTTCTGCAGTTGCGATTTCTTCGGGAAATTGGACTTCTAATTGTGGTAGCGGTCATCGAATGATACATTAATTTGTTTACGAAGGTTTTGTAGGGCACAGCATTAACTATTTTACAAGCTTTTTTGGCTTATAATGAAGCTGATGTGCGCCTAGAATACATCGGAATGAATTTTCAAGAACTCGAAATGATCGTTTAACAACTCATCGCGTTCGTGAATGAATTTGATTGAATTTTGAGCTTTGTGAAATACGATAAGGGGTTCTAAGTAGGGCCTCAAGGGACAACCAGCAAACATATAATATAAAAAAATAATCAGGTGATTACATTATATGATAATTACATTTAAAAAAATTATTTTGCTCTATTTGCATGACAAACGTACCCAGTATCCATGAAATTCTGTGGACTTTCATGAAACTTGATTCTAGAAAGTTATTGAGAGGGCTTGAGAACTTTGTCAATTATCAATATTTTTGGCTAAAAATTTGACAACACTATAACCAAAATATTGACCTTATGTGAGCAAAATTTCAAGTTGATCAAACTTAAAGTTTTGATAACATATGTGATTTGGTCCACATTATTTCCTATATTTTTTTAGGCTGTAGTGACATTTTTAATTGCTACCCAAATTTTTCAAAAATATACGACTTTTTTAAATTGTAGCGTCCAAAACCGCTTTTTTCACAAATTTTATCAAGACTTCGTTTGGATTATGTATATGTAAATAAATTTGGTATGAGCAGTTTTTGTCAGAAACCATCAAGCCGAGCTCTCCGGACATTTGTACTGTTGTCTTTGGAATGTTTCCAGAAGATTACAAGGAAAACTTATCAAAAATTGCCTTTAAGATTAATCTGTGGCTTTTCAGAAAAAGGAAAACATCATACGCCTTTTTTTACAGGACATTCAGGATGTTGACCCATACCTATATTTTTCTTTTTTTTTTAAATATCTTATTTAGTATTTCATTATAACATTGTTCTATTTTCATCATATCATTGTTTATTATTTAATTTATTCATATTCAATTTTCTGGATGTGGATTTTCAACTGTTATGTACACATTAAATAAAATGCTGTTCAATTCTGCTACGTTTGTTTTAAATTAGATGAGATGAGATCAGTGACCAACCAGTGGATGTCATCATTTGAACCTATGAGATTCATCACAAATGAGTATAGCGTTGCATGGAAACGCAACAGCACATCGACATTTTAGATATACTATTCTTTATACATAATTTCAGGTCATCCATTGAGTTTCCAAGTATTGTAAAATAATTTTCATTGTCGTGACTATCATAGCATTATCTAAACTTTTAGGTTCATAAAAGATATACAAACCCATCGAAAATTGCAGCAGGACAACAATGTGCTGACATGTGTAATTATTATTATGATTATACATTATAATATCCCTTCACTACATTTTAAACACTTCTATATGACATTGCATAATGATTTTACATTTTTTTTTACTATCATTTTTATCATAACTTTGATTTCCGTGATTTACTTTAATATACTATTATTCTCGGAGCGTATGGTACGGTATGTCCACGCATCCATCTTCCCCTGTAGATTCACAAAATGCGTTGTAGTTCAAATCTATTTGTTTGAACGCAACTCATTTTACAGAATCATCTTTTGCGGTAAATGCAACGCAGTAGGCCTGGCCGCTTTGATGCTTGTATCATGTCTTTGATGTGCTGCAAGTATCAATATTGACAAAAAAATCATTGGGCGTTATCTAACCCAATTATTTCCAGGATGCTTTCTCGTACTGGCTGCGTCTGTATTAGATTAGATTAGATTAGATTAGATTAGAAATTTTATCAAGACTTCGTTTTTGGAAATTTTATCAACTTTAAATGTTGGTCAAATAAGGTCAATATATTGATTAAAATGTTGTCAAATTTTAAAAAGTATTGATAATTGACAAACTTGCAGAAGGTTGAACATGATGTTTTTTGGAAACCAAATGTTGCTCGGATTTATTTTTGTTACTGAGTACATGCATGTTCCACACACAATCTGTTGGTTCTCTGTGTAAATACAGCTGATCTGGCAATAATGGAGTATGCAACCTCGGGCGTCAATTATGCTCATTATGCTCATGCTCATGCTCGAAAATCTTCGATCGTCTTCTGCTTTTTTTTTTTTTTTGGGATTGGAACAGAAACCACCTCTTCCAGTCTTTGGGAAGCTCGTTGGAAGTAAACACTTCAACGAACAATCGATGAAGCCCCTTGAGGAGCTACTATCACTGTACTTATAAAACTCCAAATAGAGGTTATCAACACCAGGATGCTTCCTGTCTTCTTTCTTGCCATTATTTGAAGAATCGTGTTCAGCGTAGGTGGGTCAACTACAGCGGACGGAGACAATGGATTCTCAGCACAGGTTGGTATGAAAAACTCGCCCAGATTGGATTTGGATTGGATTTGGATTGGATTTGGATTGGATTTGGATTGGATTTGGATTGGATTTGGATTGGATTTGGATTGGATTTGGATTGGATTTGGATTGGATTTGGATTGGATTTGGATTGGATTTGGATTGGATTTGGATTGATTTGGATTGGATTTGGATTGATTTGGATTGGATTTGGATTGGATTTGGATTGGATTTGGATTGGATTTGGATTGGATTTGGATTGGATTTGGATTGGATTTGGATTGGATTTGGATTGGATTTGGATTGGATTTGGATTGGATTTGGATTGGTTGGATTGGATTTGGATTGGATTTGGATTGGATTTGGATTGGATTTGGATTGGATTTGGATTGATTTGGATTGGATTTGGATTGGATTTGATTGATTGGATTGATTGGATTGGATTTGGATTGGATTTGGATTGGATTTGGATTGGATTCGGATTGATTTGATTGGATTTGGATTGGATTTGGATTGCAATGTTTATAATGCTGACGAAAACAAACTCCTTCATTTATATTGGTACATCGTTCCTTATTTCCGTTTCCTTGAAAATCAATATACGAAACCAAACCGAACCAAATCAAGTAAAAACTCCTGTTCCGCACTAAGAAGAAAAAATCCCGACATTTAAACCGAACTTAAACAAACTCACCTTATCTACCCCACGCTGTGTGTGACAGGACCAAACACCTTGCATTCGGAGATCCAGCCTAGCTTCGGAACCCGATATAATTATACATTCCGAGGAGCGAATTTCCTATCTTTACTGCCCCGCTCCGAGGATGTGTACGTTTATTTGTGTGTGAGTACGGCTTTTCCATCGCACCTTGGAACCGAACCCCCGGGAGAGAAGACGCAGCACTCATACCACATTTGAATATCGATTTATTTCCATTTTGATTGACGTGCCTTTTATTTGCTTCCATTGTTTCGCTGTTTTTCCTTCTTTCCCCCAATGCCCACCGACTGCCACGCCGCCGCGGCCGTGCTGGACGCGAACACAAGGCTGCTAAACTTTTTCCCAATTTTCCTCACCTCGTCCCCTCGCCTTATCATCGATCGAGAAAGTGGGGAAAGAGTATGACTCAATCCGATGAGCCGTTTCCCATCTTTCCATTTCGGCGGGATAGATTAATCCGGTTTCCGCGAATGTATTTAAATCCAGGGTGCTTTTACCCATGGAATAACTGGCACTGCGGGATTGCCGCGCGATGTAGGTTCGCGGAAGTCTTTTCTGTTTTCTATTATTTTTGCGGGCGCTGGAACTGACTGGGACGGCACTGGTGGTGTGAAGAATAACAGTTCGACGATGTTCATCAGCTGCTGGTTGAAGTGCGTTCCAGGATATGCTGTTTTCGTACGGAAAATGTAAGTTTGCTGAGCTTAAGGCATCAGCTTGTTTGCTCTATCAATTTAAACTCTCTTTGGGATGTTATGAAAAATTACAGGATTTACAGGAAATTTTCATTCAATCGGCATCTCATGGATTTTTTCAAAAGGGCAAATCGAACAATGAGAGACTCTCTCCTCTCTCGCTCTCTATCATTTATTACAGCGCCATTATAAATCATTTATAGGGTTTCTTTAGAACAGAGAGAAACACAACAGTGCTGGCTACCGCACTCTACAAATAGCTGAATGAAAAACGTGAAGGTGACTGGAATATGAATGAAAGAGAAAGTCATCAAAAAGAGTCTCTCAATTGCAGATTCGCCCTAGTGAAAAAAAAACCCTAGATTTATGATTGCAGCAGTGGTACTAAGAAAAGTTGTGTGCATTTTTTTTAAATAGTCTATTCATGATAGATTACAACAGAATTGTATCATAGAATCGAGTTCAATCTGAGGAGAAAAAAGATGTCCACAATATTTTTTAAAAATAAAATTAGTTTATCTCTTTACCCTATTCTTGCACAACAAACACTCAGTGACAAAAAAAAAGCTTAGCAAAATTTTGCTTCCAAAAAGCGCCATGTTAAACCTTTTGTAACTTTGTCAATTATCAATATTGTTGGCTAAAAATTTTACAACACTATAACCAATGTTTAAAGGCCTTATTTGACAAAAAATTTCATGTTGATAAAAATTATAAATTTGAACTTTTTATAACATACCTATGTGAAAAAAGTTTTTGGCCAAACCAATTTCACAAATCCGTATTTCTGTGAAAAATTTAGATGGCATATTTTAAATGGAAATTTAGGAAGCAGAATTTTGCTCGGCTGTTTTTGCTACTGAGTGTAGGTTGAAACGGCCTTCTTAATTACTCTTTTTTAATAAAATTAAATATCAAACTGACAACATATAAGTAACCAAGTCTGTTTTTCAGATAAAATGTTGATTTCAGTTGCTATCGCATAACAAGTTTAGTTTCCGCCATCAGCTTATATCGACATCATTTTTTAAATACTATTACTGACAAATAATAAAATTTCAATACGAAAATATCAATACTACCCGAATTTCATGTCAAAACTAGGTAACTCCGTCGGTAAACCAGGTTCGTTTCGGCCGGTATGCTTGCTAGATACATTTTGACATGCTGTTAGAGAGGATCATCCTTAACAGACTGACGGCGTCCACAGAGATAGAACATGGGTTATGGGGAATGCTGTTCGGATTTTGGAAAGGGATGACAACGATAGATGCCACCGAAACGGTGGTTGTTACAGCGGACAATACAAGGACGAAAAATCGACGGGGCTACCGCTTTGGTGCTATCGTTACGATCGACGTGAAGAATTCATTTAACAGAGCAAGCTGGGAAGATGAAGGTTCTTGACTATCTGTGCAGAATTCTAGGAAGCTATTTCGATTATCGGACCCTGAGCAACAATACTAGTGACGGACAAAAGAAGAATTGGCTAAATGACTAAAAGATCGCCTCTCTGCCCTGAGCCACTCTGCCGGAGACGTAATGGAATCGTCAAAACATGTCAGTTTCAGGTTTCCACGTTTTGATACGGGGCTTAGAGAAATGAAGACTATCAGCGGTGAAGACGTCGATGTGGACAACATCGTGGACAAGATGTGTGGTGAAGAAAGCACATGAACCGTGGTGAAGATAATGTCGTTTCTTCAACGGAAATGGAGGGAACAACAATCAAGCGACCGACAAGACAATTTGGTTGAATTTCATAGTCTCGGTCGGAGTACTACGACGAGACAGGTTCAACTGGAACTTCAGGACCGACTTTGGCACCTGACCGATCAAAAGTAGACTAGGTCCACCACCGGAGTGCAAGTGAAGCCACCCAGAATCGCAAAATCGACACCTGTCTAGAATGCATTGGTTAAGGAAGATCTTCCACCTCCGGAGAACTCTTCGACGGAGTAGCGTAGATCCACGGCCAGGAACTATCTGATTACAACGTGAAAAACTGAAGGGCCAAATGGCTCACGATCGGTTACATTTCAGGAAAAGTTCCTTCTCCAGGGAATTCTTCGTTAAAGCTGATCCGCCTACGGCGACTACCTGAGTTGAGCACGACTTAGTTGGGAGCCTACTGGCTTCAGGTTAGGTTGCTGAACAGCGGCAGTTGAACAAAGTAAGGAAAGCTTCTAACAGGACAGGTAACAAAATGGCGACAGCAACTAATACAATTAACTGAAGGCAATGGGCTTGGCATGATGCCACGAAACATGATATAGCTGGAATTACAGTGACTTAAAGGCAGGTCACCGAAGGGCGAAAGGCGAAAATGTAAGGAAGTATTAGGTGCGCAACTAAGTTCCCGCTGTTTAGCAATAGATGGCACCAGTAGTAAGTGCTGGTCGAATGTTGTACATCTCAAGCGTCATAAACCAAGCTCAGACATATGGTAAACAAACCGCTTTGCCAAATCAGTAATTTTGGTTTAGTGTTATATATTTTGGTTGTTTGAAGATGTCTAATTTCGTGCCAAATAATCGTCATTTGCGGGAAGTGTTGATTTTCTTCTTACATTCGAAGAAAACGGCGGCTGAAGCACATCGGGAGCTCCAAAAAGTTTACGGTGATGCTGCTCTGAGTGAAACAATGTGTCGTGATTGGTTTCGTCGTCTCAAAAACGGTGATTTCAGTGTTGATGATCGTCCGCGTGAAGGAAGGCCAAAAAACTTCGAAGACTCTGAATTGGAGGCATTGCTCGATGAGGATCCGTGTCAAATGCAAGAAGAGCTTGGTTCAGGATTAGGAGTTTCCTTCAAAGCCGTTTCTAAGCGATTGCATGCGTTGGGAATGAATCATAAGCAAGGAACTTGTGTTCCTTACGATTTGAAGCCAAGAGATGTTGAGCGTCGTTTTTTCGTCTGTGAACAACTGCTCCAGCGGCAAAAAAGGAAGAGTTTTGTACATCGCATTGTAACGGGTGACGAAAGATGGATTCATTACAGTAATCCAAGACGGAAACATTCATGGGGACTGCCCGGGCATGCTTCAACATCGTCGCCTAGGCCGAATATTCAGACTGCGAAGGTTATGCTGTGTATTTGGTGGAACCAAGTTGGTGTTATTTATTATGAGCTGTTGAAACCAAACGAAACCATTACCGGGGAACGGTATCGAACTCAATTCATGCGATTGAGCCGAGCACTGTACGAAAAACGGCCACAATACGAGCACAGACACGAAAAAGTGATTCTTCAGCATGACAACACTCGACCTCACGTTGCGAAACCCGTGAAAACCTACTTGGAAACGCTCAAATGGGAAGTCCTACCCCACCCGCCATATTCTCCTGATATTGCACCGTCCGATTATTACGTGTTCCGTTCGATGGCACATGGTCTCACTGGTCAGCAATTCCACTCATATGATGACATCTCAAAATGTCTTGATTCTTGGATAGCCTCAAAAAACGAACAGTTCTATCGAAATGGTATTCACGTTCTACCAGAAAGATGGGAAAAAGTCGTAGCTCGTGATGGGCAATACTTTGAATAATTCGTTTGTAACCTTTGTTTTCAAAATAAAGTTCCTTTTTCACCAAAAAACAGCGACAACTTAGTTGGGCACCTAATAACAAGTTACTAATAGGAGCCAAAGCGATGATCATGAATTGGTGCGCACAGCACATTCTCCTTCGAAGTGATACGGCAAGCTGGTACCGGGAGGGAATTCAAAGGAATAAAGCTCGATTCAAAGTAAATCTGGACGCACGGTTCAATACACCACCGCGTCCCTGGTGGTTGGAACAAAAATCGTTTGACAGGCATTTGTTGATGTTTCATTGACAAGGAAATTAGTGAAATTTTTTTTGGCCAGATCTAATCAGCTGCCACTACTCTAAGGAAGTACTAGAATGGTATGCTGCATACAATGTTAATTTCGTCGTCAAAGAGGTTAATCCTCCGAATTGCCCTGAGTTCAGACCGATCGAAAAATATTGGGCAATTGTCAAGCGAAAAAATCGAGGATACGGTAAAGAAGTGACAAATTCACAACAAATTCGATTAAAGTGGAATAAGTTCACCGGTACAGTGTCACCAGTGACTGTGCAGATCATGATGGCAAGTACAGTGCGACAGTTCGTTTGAAACGGTAAAATGTAATAACTTGTTATACATCGTTTGAAAGCTGAATAAATTTTGTTCGACGTTTTGGTCAACTGTGTATGTTGTTTATTCTCGAGTTATGATCACTTGAATGCGGCCAAATTTGCTTTGGATCGGGCTTTAGGCATGCAATTGAACGCCGGTCATTGACAAATGAGACATAGCATAACTGACGCTCTTCAATAATGAATGTTGTCAATGTAACGTGCTCATGAAGGGTGGGAAAAGTGTCCATCCTTACCTACGTAGTGCGATATAATAACTGCTTTAAATCGCTCCATAATCACAGACTATATAGGTGACCAAACAACCAGTATTCAAATGACCTCCAAAAGAGATCAAAATTATTTGAGGTATAGACCGAAAGTTGCGGCCAAAACGATTTATAAAATTAAGCATATTGCTTGCTCTATGAATGTCTTATGATGATCCAAAATGTCAATTTAGTTCCTAATTATCCAAGTCTCTTGTTTTATCACATTTTTAAATATTTTCATTTCCTAATGTCTTCAAATACTTGCTTGTTTCGTGATTCTTTGTTTTACATGTAGCTCTAACAAAGTTTTACATCACCATATATAAAAGAGCTGGATTTCATTCTGAAATACATTTAAATAATCATCATTTCTTGTTTTTTAAACAGTTACATATCGTCAGCATTTGTGAGATATCTTAGATTTATTAAAATAATAGATAAATTGTTAACATCCACGACTTTAAATACAAAGATAAAAATAAACATTGAATTTCCTGCGTTATTAAATGCACATAAAAGGAGTTCTAGATTTGGCAGAAACAAAATGGAATTTTTCATGTGAATTTAAGGCAGACAACGCCTGAATCTAGCCTGTTGTATGAAAGATTGCAGACATTGTTGTATGGCGCATGAAAGATTGCAAACAATTCCGTTGGTTACGTCTCCTTTAGAATTAAGGGAGGGAAAATTTTACACACTTGTTAAAAAAAAATTTTCTGTGTATATAATTGAATTTCTATCTGTCTGTCTGACTCTTATAGATGCTGAAACTACTGAACCGATCAGCGTGAAAACTTATATGAAGCGGTTTTTGGGGCCCTGGATGGTTCTTTAGATAGTAAGACACCCCTCCTCTCTCTGGAAGGGCACCCTCCCGGGTATACAAATTAAATACAAATTTCAGGCTAACTCGAGAACTAATCAAGCAAATGGAATCAAATTTGGCATGTGAAAGTAAACTAGAAATGAGAAGAAAAATTAGTATGTTTCCATTTAATTCCAACTACCTTTGCTTATATTGACAGATACGCGTATTTCGTCTACAAGGTGCAGACTTCCTCAGTGTCTCGTACTAATAACTCGACTGGAGTCTGTCTGTCTGTCTGTCTGTCTGTCTGTCTGTCTATCTGTCTGTCTGTCTATCTGTCTGTGTGTCTGTCGACTCGGCTCTCTCACCAGCTTTCGAACTTCTCTGATATTTTTACGCTGTTAACATTCACTGTCCTCCGCGAGGGTGATGCCAATCAGCAATGACGCATACTGCCTCCGATGAAATAGTTCGGTACGCACTCACAACTCACATGGCCATGAGCCTGAACGTGCTGCACAACTTCACCCGGTTTCGCTGGGTTTCCAGCGGTGCGACCCAAGCGGGACCTTTGTTCTCAGTATCGATGATGATACATTAGCCAGTAGACGTCGGGTACTACTGCTAGGTCCGTGGTTATTCGGCATGATTCTGGCTACCACATTGTTGGCCTTTGCCGACTTCCCACAGGCATAATCTACGTAGCTGTTGAAATTCAGCCGGTCATCGATCATCACACTCAGATACTTCAGCACGCGCTTCAAGGCTATGGCAAGACCATAGCCTGCTCGCTGTACAGCTTTACAGTTTCTGACCATCAGCACCTCCGTTTTGTGGTGGGCTATCTGTAGCTTCGCGCCAAGCATACAGTTTACAATTATGCCGATTGCTTCGGTCACCAGCATTTCCACTTATTCCGGTGTTCCGCCTTTCACTGATAATACGATGTCATCCTCAAAGCCAATTATCACTACGCCTTTGGGTAGCTCCAGCGTCAGCACACCGTGCGAAAATGTTGGGCCAAGGATGGAACCTTGCGGAACTCCCGCCGTAATGTTCACCGATTTCCGCCCCACTGAGGTCTCGTAGATCTGCATCCGGTTCTGAAAATAACTCTTCAGAATCTTCACAGGTAATCAGGTAACCTCATTCTGTGCAGCGAAACGGCAATAGCGCTATTGAAGGCGTTCTTAAAGTCAATCGTTACAACAGCGCAATATCGATCGGCTCTCCGCTTCTGTTTGGACGCCTTTACGGTTGTCTCGACCACTGTCTGAATGGCATCCACCCTAGACTTTCCTTTCTGGAAACCGAATTGCATCCTTGATAGCCGGTGCTCGCTTTTGGTAAATTTCGTCAGCCTATTGAAGATATACTGCTCCAGGAGTTTCCCAACCGTATCGAACGGGCATATTGGCCTAAGCGATGCTGGATCTCCCGGAGGCTCTCTTGGCTTCAGCAACAACACTAATTTCTGTATTTTCCACCTTCCTTTAGACATTTCTGTAGCACATCCCTGAACTTTTCCCAGAATGCGTGAACCACCACTTTCAGAGCCACGTTAGGAATTCCATCTGGTCCGGGTGCCTTCTTCACCTTAAGCCCGTTCGTCATTGCGACGAGCTCCTCGTTCTAGACATGCATGCCATTAATATTATTTCTCTCCTCCTCACCGTACGGTGTACGTGGCCACGTAATTGGATCATGCGTCGGGAGAAGTCCATCTACGATAATTTTCGGTTTCCTGGACATAGCTCTGCAGCCATTGATGGGCCTTTGATCTTCGATATGACAATAAGGTACCCCAAGTAGCACACTACAAACATAATTAGTTGTAGCAACTTGATTATGACTTAGCAAGTCATATTTATGTTTTCTCAACCAAATGGCAACAAGTGTGCTACTAGGGACGCATCGCCTCAAGGGTTAACATCACCGGCTCGGCAGCTTCTTGTAGCAGTTCGTCTTGCTCAGTTTTATCTCTCGTTTTAATTCGACCCTGGCCGCTCGGGCCACTACCTTATGCACATCTCTGTCTGCTGCGGTTTTAGCTCTCTGAACACGTCTTCTGGTTCAGACAAGGACGAAGGATGCTGAGTTGCTCATTCCACCAGTAAGCTGCGTTCCGCTTGTTCCTCGGCGTGGTTGCGTCGCGTGCTCTTACTAACGTATTCGTCAGCTCGTCCGCGTTTCGGATCGAGACTTCATTGTTGATTTCCTTGTCAAGACCTTTGTTTTCCATTTCCGCTTGCAACTATTTGTTATTCGTATTGCGACAGGATTTCACTGGATCGCTAGATGGTCGAGTTTAAGCATACTCTTCACACACTCTGCGACGGTCTACAAAAGGTAACATCGATGACGGATTCCCGACCATTCATGTAAGTGCTAGCGGAAGCTACGTTTGATAGCGTAACTTCCAGCATTTCCAGAGCTTCTAGCAAGTTGCATCATCTAGCATTGGTACATCTGCTGCCCCACTCCACAGCCGAAGCATTAAAGTCCCCTCCGATGACGACCGGTCTTCTTCCGATGAGCTTTTCGGTCAGGGCATCCAGCATCTGGTGGAACTGCTCCATTCAAAGATCCCGTTGATTTTGATGATCACGAAGCCTTCGTATGAACTGAACACTACATCCTGGAAGGGGGGAATCTACCCATCAATTGTATCGCAGCCATCGTCGCTCTATCTGCTACCCAGTTTCCGTTATCGAGGGGAATACGATACGGTTCCGCAATGATGGTGACTTGACATGGTGACATGGAATATATACTCAATCATAGCCTCTTTCAACGATGTCTCTTTGCGTTTTTTTTCACTCCTACGTGCAATATTTCATAATTTACAGTGTTTTGAAGGTGTTTGGATTTATGTTGGTACAGACCTTCTATGGATAGTCCCATATTGAAATCACCGTGTACTTGCTTCACTAATAGTTTCACCCCACCGTGTTGAAAACAGATCTTTCGATCCTGGGAGAAGTCGTTTTCAGACGACCAGCTCGATACATTGACTAAGAAAAGTCAAACTAGTTTACCTCTGCATTAGATTCCAATTCACATGAAAAAGTGAATTTTATTTACAAAAATGATCTTTCCACATTTAACATCGTATGATATTTTTCATTTCACAAAATTTGGCATGTGAACTTAAATTTATGTGACGCTGCATTTGGATGCATTGCACAGAAAATTACATTACTTTTTTGACCTGTGTACAGTTCACAAAGTAGTTCTTAGTATACTAAAGAGTGTCCCACATCAAATTGCACCACGGAAAAAACGTTGTAGAAAATTACCTAGTTGCCGATCCTTTACAAACTTTCAGACAATAAAACATAACCTATAAGTTAGCTTTTGGCATATTTATTTCATTCAACTTCACTACCAAAACTGAAGGCTCGCGCCTTACGCTTAACTCCACTCATTAGGCTCTGTACAACATCTGGCTGCTGCTTTCCCAGTAAGGAAACGTACTTCTTCTTTATGTCTTCCTCATATTTAACCTCCTTGGAATGCTGTTTGCTTCATAATAGCACAGTATTTTGCGATGAGCTTTCGTTTCGGTGCGTTGGAGCGGTTCATTTCCTTGGGTATGAAATTGACCTCGTTGGCTTCGAACAACTCCTGGACAACATTTGAATAATGGCACGAAGCTAGATCCGGCCAGAAGATCGTAGGGCGCTCGTATGGCTTCAACAGAGGAAGCAGACGCTTGTGTTGGTTCTCCATGACGTAGATCTCCCAGTGTATAGTCTCGGTAGTCACAAACGGCGCACACTTTTTGCCACATGAGCAGATCGCATGCCAAATCATGTATCTCTTGCAAATTTTGAAAGTTTCTGTTTTTTTGCTTCCTGTGGAACATTAAACTTGTACTGAGTGGTGAAGAATAGTTACTCAATAGTTCAGGAAGCTGCTGAAAGTCATGCTTGTCGTAATTCTCATCATCCATGATGAGACAATGAAGCTTTGTGTACAGCTTCCGTGCCCATAACATCCCCAGCGTATTTTGCCAGTTCTTCCCGGCACTTGGCTCTTTGAACGAAAGACTTGGACAGATCTGACATTTTGGCCACATTCTAAACATTGGGATTCCAATTAAATGCTTTCAAGACACGCCACTATGGTCCGAATGGACAAATCTCACGACAAAAATCGATAACTCGAAAACCATTAACTTTAGACAGATGGTGTCTTGGGGAGATTTGATTTTTAAAATAAGATCTATCTATTGGTTTGAGTTGTGACTAGGGTGGTCCTTTTATGTTCATAATAAAAATTTCAACTTTTTATTCTTATGGTTTAGAGGATATTTTGCTTCAACAGAATTGTACATATTTTAATTTAATGAAACTTTGGTGAAAAAATTTTAATTCTATCTCATCTACGTATCGTTTTATAACAGTTTTTCTAACTTTCCTTAAGGTGGGACTTGAAAAAACAGTTTTTTTGCTGTAACTTTTTTGTTTCAATTATAATTTGAAAACTTTGCATAGATGACTTTTAGAGTATAAAATGACGCACATTTCGAAGATACAAGATATGTGCTAGTCATTGTATTAGAAAAGTTGTAGTAGTGCACGCTAGTGATTCTGATCACTAATAAAACATCCATTCTGACGGCATTGCTCCTTCCGTTTGATGCTCAGAGTTCCGTAGTCACCTTAAGTCACACGACTCACCGTTGACTGCACGAATCCAAGTTGTTTCCCGATGTCCCGATGATATAGTTATGTATTTTACATGTGCTTGTGTAGAATCAATTTGCAACGTTGGTTTTCGGGGACGCCATTTTTTTCAATTTTCAAAAAAACTGACAGCGATAAAAATACAACAACAAAAAACACACTTAACTACTTCTACCCAAACTTTTAAAATAGATACAAAATGAGTAACTTTCTACATCGTTTTTTCCGTGATGCAATTTGATGTGAGACACCCTTTATTGTGACTCATTATAAAATGTGAGCTTGAGCATGAGCATGATTGACCGCCCGAGGTTGCTACTCCGTTATTGCCAGATCAGCTGTCATGACACAGAGACCCAACAGATGATGCCTGGGACTAGCATACATCTTCAATGTGTAAGAACTGGTGATCCCAAACTAAGGCAATACCAGCGCTGGCCCCGTCCGAATGCAGATCAAGTAGGGAAGGGGTAGGAATATGTTGACGTGATACTCACTTTATTGAAAGCCGAGAACACCTCTGCACTTCCACGAGAAATCACTGGGACCTTGGATAAAATGGTTGGGTTTGCAGCAGGATCCGTTTTGGTAAACGGTGTGCGGAATTCAACTGACGTCGCCAGCGTATAAGATATTTTAACATGTTCCTGGTTTATTCTCTACACAGAGATGAACAGTAAAATTATTCAAATTTTGGCACCGATTTAAACCAACAGTAGGGATGCTGTTGGGGCCACTTACAAGTGTGGGTGGTTTATTTCAGTAGAATTCATTGTCAACTCAAACTCTTTTACATTGTAAAATGTGGAGCCATATTTCCAAAGATTTCCGATCACAACCAAATCTTAAGACAAATTCAAATTACCGAAAATAAATTACAATCAGCTAAAAAACCATAAATTACAATTTTTTTTTCTATTTCAGTCCATTCCGGGTCTCTTCCCAACAGCCGACAAGCTCACAATAGATCGCCCACGCCACTGCTCCGAGTGCTGCTATAAATGTGTTTAATCCAATTTGGTCACGCGAACGTGTTTCGGATGTTCATTTTGCTGATTTTCGATTTCGGATTTCGACAGCGAAAAAACAGATTTGATGAGCCACGGCACAAGTGGCCAACAGCACTTGTACCACTCCCCCTTCCGATGGGGATTAGGATTGAAGGATATACTGAGTCTCATATACGGCTCGCTTGCATGATGGGAAAATTGGTCGTCGTTCGATCAGGGACGGGCGGCCTGGTAGGTATATTTTTGGCAATTGATGGCATGTTCTGAAAATTGGTGCAAATGCTGCCACTCAAACCGAAATAAAAAAAATGTGTACCACGCTACATCGCAGAAGAAATGAGCAGCCACGCTACCGGAATCGGAATCGATTGAAGTTTGGAAACGCTAAAGTACCAACCATGCAAAGTGCGGCATCGTTTGATGGTGTGACGTGGTTTCCCACGATAGTTTAGTTAGCCTCACGATGCGCTGGAAACTGGCAGTGGGTGCAATCAAAGAGTCACATTGTATGAATTAAATTATGTAAAATTTGAATCATTCCAGTACAGCATAGACAAATATCGTACGGCTTAGAAAAGTTTTGGAATTGAAACAACATGCAGCTCAAACGCCACCAGCCACACCAGGATTGAGCAGATGATCATAATCGTTTCAACCCTCCCCCATCTCTCTAAGATCCTCCCTCCAGTGGTGATGACCCTCTTGGAGCGAAATCAAAATCATCTCCTCGTCATCATCATCGTCATCAGCCGGGCCACAGTCCATGATCTACTGCAATAACAACATTCAGCGATCGCAGATCGAACGTGATCGACGAATGAAGTAGTGATTGATCTACTGATCATATACGTGATCTATTAATTATTGATATCTATTTTCGTTCGTTCGGAGGCCTTCGCTTTGATCGGGTTGTTTCTACAAAGATAATAGGGTTATCGTTTCGATCGGATGGATGAAGGAGCGGCGATCAATTGAAAGCAGGTAACCCTAGCCGGTTGATTCGTCAGAGCCTGAGAACCTATCGGTCGCAATTTCTCTAACGGAATGTTGAACAAATCATCGACGGCGACGCTGGCGACGGGCTCGGACGTGGACATATACAACCGAGCAGCAGCAGAAGCAGCAGTCAGCAGAACCCGAGGACTTCAAGGTGTTCGGTGAGCCGGCTGGTTGCTTGGCTGGTAACCCCCGCCACTGCGATAGAGAGACCACCGAAAAGTTCAACAGGTCAGCGATGTGATCGATCATATGGCGCTGGATGGCTGGCACTGTTTGCCCGATACCCATTGAAAAGCGATCTTTCGGCACTCCGGACTAGGCGGGCATCAGCGTTGGTTGGTTTGGCGAAGGGCCTTAGACTAGATTTGTATTTCATTCCAAGCGGATAATAAGCGGTTGCAGATCGCCCGTCAGAGTAAGTTTGTTTTTCGTGCTTTATTAATTCATCGCTCTCTCTCTCTCTCCGTCCCTCCTGTTGTACGCGGAAGGTCCGCGTGTTGGCAAATTAGGGATCGATAGTTAGTGCACGGGGTATTTTCCGATTTCTCATGGTCATTTGTGGGTCCTCGTTTGAGCAAATATGGAAAGTGGGAAGGGAGGGAGGGAGCTGAAATCGATACAATAGAAGAGTGCCCTCCTTTTGATATCGATGATTGCTTTCAAAAGGGTATCTTTCTCCGCAACTAGTCAACGATCCGCGTGGTGAAAACGTTACCGATGCCAACCGAATGAAAGTTCACCCGAATGGGTGGGAGGGAAATTTTCCACGGCGTATTCATCAAGAGCAAAAATGGTACCAGTATTTATCTTTCATTTCGTGGGGCAAAAATGGAACAATATAGCATCTGCATTCATACGACAGCATGAATGAAAATAAATACTAATTAAAAGTTGCGAGTTCGGAGGAAACAAAGGCGGGATGAGTAACTGTCATAGCTGAGCAAGAGCTTTAAGAAAATTATTTTACTTTCTACGAAATAGGCGGGCAAATATGAATATTGTAAGATTCAAATCTGAGTTTAGGTTGACTTTACTTCAAGGAGCTTCAGAGATCGAAGCAGGCATTGGCTGCCGGTGAACGTATATTTCATGTTGCATTCATATTCTTTTCTTCAATAAGTTAACTTTTATCAAATTTAAGTTAAGGATGCATTATAGCATTAGAAACTATATTTTGAAGCACTTTTCGATATCGTGTTAGTGTGTGTGATAGATGAGGATACCTTTACTTCAAGAATGTCTACACAGGAATGTCAGATAGTTTTTCAAAATGTGTGTAAGGAAAATTGATAAATGTCTGTATGCTCGGTATTTGTTTGTATTGATGATTTTGTTAAAATTTGCTTAAAGAATATGGGTGGGGGGAGTCTTTTATTTTAGAACATGATGAGGAATGTCTATTTCGCAAAAATAAGGTCAACTCATACTCTCTAATACATTCAATTTGAGAGTTTTATTCATTTACTTTATCTGTTTTACAACTGTCACAAACACTCTGGAGAATCAATTATTTTCTAGGAGTCTTGGCTTTTTAAAATTTATGCAAATTTTCGAGGTACTTCTTATTTTGTAGCATTTTAAGCGCATCAAGCCGTGCGTTGAAACTGACATGTTTTGTTTTTGCTCCGTCTCTCTCGCGAAAAAAAAAATCTAACAATAATTCGTAATATAACTAAAACTAACAGTGAAATCAAAAAATCTCCGCGTGCGTTGTGTAAACCGCATTGAATACAATCAATTTAAAGTGTGTGAGTTCCCCGTTTGTTTCTACAGCTTATTATTGTTTGAGTTACATCAGCTTAGTATTGTTTATGAGTGGCAGTATTCTGGCAAACGGACATAAGTTATTATACTAGAGTATTTTTCCGCTTTCTCGCGAGTGAACCGATGATTATTAGCAATATTGAAGTTCGGTAAAGAGCGCCTCATAGCGGGGATTTTAATTATTAGCAGAATGAAGAGTGAAAAAAATAGAAGACAAGTGCAATGTAGAAAACGGCCATTTGCTAGACATAAGCAGCAAACAAAGACAACGCGCATGTGCGCGTTAAGGATATACAGGATCAAGTCCCTATCACTTCGAAGTTTTCTGAGCGCAAAACTCAAATACTTCAGGCGTGAATTTTCAAGAATCGTTTGCTCCACTGGAGCATCCATTGGTTAGAAATTTGAGCGTTGTTTGTTTTGTTTTGTTTGTGATTTTTAGTCTTAAAAATCGTGAAGTGATAAATAACCTAGCCTATAAATCATATGAAAAAAGGACTCCCTCTAGTTTCACCTTAAAGGCTGGCACATAATTTCAGATGCATTCACCACGGGGTGTACAAAGTTTTGTTATGCAATTTGCATATAGATAGACGGGCGGCTTAGCAACGTTAATTTTTGCACTTATTTTGTCACGAGTGCATGAAATTGATTACGAATCAACGACGAAAATTATATTTTTACGAATGTACAAGATAGTGTCATTACCGATGCGGTCATGGGTGAGACTCATCTGATTATAACAATATAACAATAATTTTATTTTAAAATAATACAAAATAAGTGGATGGTTTGGAAATTTCATATTTCTAAATCCGGAAGTGCGTTGGAGTGCCCTTATCCAAATGATATCGGTTATGTTTACATGAGGGGCCTATTGTATGTGAAAGTTACCTCGGGATTGGCGTGACTCTCTAGGCATTCTGAAATGGGTTGCTGGATCTGCATTAGAGCTATCATCTTCTAGCTCCCGGATTAAAGCTGCTTCCAATGGTCACTTGAGGGATTGTTTTAAACAGATTTCGTCCATAATATTGTTGGCGGCCAATGGCTGTTAGATTGGACACACCACACACTCTCTCTCTCTCACACACACACACAAACAAAGACACACACACACACATACACACACACACAAACACACACACACACACACACACACACACACATACACACACACTTCTTATTTTGAATCATTTAACGTATGCTTAAAAAACCCTGTCACCAGAAGGTAAATCCACCCGTGTATCACCAATCGTTATAACCCAGTTGTGTACAGAAAAAATGACAACTTTATCAATCACCCAACTAAAGCGGCTGAAGGTGCCGGGGAATGAAATCGTCGAAACGATGCCAAAAACAACAGTTTGTCGAGTGCTGTAAAACTAAAAGGAACGCCTGAGTGTGGAAGGAATCAGCGGTCCAACGAAAAAACTGCAACCAGGGAACGTGAGCTGCGCAGCAAGGTGTTGAAGAGCGTTGAAGCCAAGCCCGGTTTTTCGATCCGAGATGTGGCCAGAAGGTACAACGCCAACTTTCAACGGTGCGGAAAATCATTGCCAGAGAAAGATATAAGTCGTACAAAGCTAGTAAACATCCGAACCAGCACATTAAGTAGAATTCCTTGGCAAAAAAATAGTGCAAGGCTCTTGTACCCCTTATCAAAACATAAAACACAAGGGCTGCTTTGATCGCTGACGAAACATAAGTCAAACTCGATTTTCACCCGGTCAAAAGTTTTACATCGCGACTGGACGTGGGAATACGCCGAGAAGTTCAAGTTCATGTTTGCTGACAAGTTCGCGCTGAAGGCAAGCGATTTGCAGTTGTGTCCTGAAAACGGAACCATTTGTCACAACCTCGACGATGGCGTTCCCAATTTACATCGAAGAGTGCCTGATAAACCGTGTATTGCCGTTCATGGGGCAAATTCATCATTTGGCCCGATTTGTCCAGCTGCCACTACTGTGGAGTGGAATGCTGTCATCAAGATCGACTTTGTTACCAAGCTGATAAAACAGCCGAATTGCCCGAAATTTCGACCAACCGAAAAATACTGGTCAATCGTAAAGCAACGACTTCGAAGAAACGGCAGGCAGTCAAGGACATCCAGCAAATGGGGGCAAAATAGAAGAAATGCGCTAATTCCGTGTCCGTTTCCTCTGTGCGGGCGTTGATGGATGGATCAAGAGGGAAGGTCGGGATTTCGTTCGAACTGGATAAATGTAACCATCTGATGCTGTAACTTTGAAGTTTTTATAAAAATACTGTAAAGCAACCGTTAAATTATTGAACCACGAATAACAGATTTTTTTGTGCACTGAAAATTTATTTTCGTTGAATATCTTTCACGCGTTTCGTAAACATGGATTTTGTACATAGAACAAATGTCTGGTATATTGAAAAATTCATAATGCTTGTTATTTGGTGAAATGCTATATCATTACACTTTTGTGTAAAATGCACGAAATGAATGTCGTGACGACCAACCAATCGCTGTTTCTCTTTCAAACTGTACTCATGCAAGATGGTGGTGCAGCTGGTATAGGCAGGAATAATTTATCTATCCCAAAATAAAAATTAGAGCGCTGTCGAGAGCTATAACTTCATGCCCATTAATCAAGCTTGTTCTCACGAGTCAGCATGACCTAGTGAGATCAACCACGGATTCAGAATCAGCCCTTTCAAAAAAATCAGGTTAGAATCCCATGTCAGAAACATTAAAAAGACGTTGGGCAACTCCACGTGGTTGCTTTTTTGTCAATTACATTTCGAGTCGATAAAATAGATCTGTCAATCCTTCATGTAACCACCAGAGAGACGTTTCGTTTTAATTTGTGACCAAATATGCGTAGCTCTTTGTAGTGTTTACGTACAATTTACGTATGTTCTTTCTGTGTCAACAAAAGCTTCGTGCTTTTGACAGTTGCGTGTGTGCCATAAATAACGAATGTATCTTCATAATAAGCACAAATCAGTTGCAGAAAACAACGAATAGGTTTGTTAGTTCTACCTTCGATTTCGTAATATAAACTAAAATTAATTTTTAGTGTGCATACCAATTTATTTTAAGCCAGCATCTTCTATTGAGGCGTTAATTTAAAAAAGCATTCCTTGAATTCTTTCCAGAACGTCTAACGAACTTTAAAAAAAGCTTGGGAATTTAAAACAAATTTCAATTCCACTGAACTATAATTATTTTGATTAACATTAATGACAGCTCACAGAAAGTGTATAGTGAAGGTTCTTCCGAGAGTCGAAGTGAAGTTTATCACTTGATGAAGCGAGAAAAGACACCTGCAGTGAAGTTTATAAATAGCTATGCATGAAATTTGATTTCGATGGATTTTCATTAAATTCATACATCTACAGGAGTTTTTGGTAAAATTATTTTTATTCGGCTTTCGTGCTGATACGTACCCTTGAGGTAAGTTTTTTTTATTTTTAGAAAAATACGAAAGCTGAACAGTATTTTACAGATTCCGTTTCTTGTCTTTAATTCAGTACATACATCAAATATCAGCAGGACTTCAAAATAAACCATTCTCAAAAGTACTAGATGGTTCTTGAAATTAAACGAAAATTCTTTCACAAATTTTGAATCTTCCAAGTACTAAAACTTGGAAACTAAAATATGGCTTTTCGTTACATCAAGCGTTCATGAATAATTCACAAAAATCGAAAACCGCATTGGAAAATAAAACGACAATGTTTGTTCAGCTTCAGCAATACTATTATTAATAGCGTTTAAATTTTTAAAACAAATCAACTGTAAAAGAAGTTTAACAAACAATATTCTCTGCGTTGCTGGAAAACTCTCAAACCATCAGCCTGCTATCAATAAAAGACATGGCGAAGCTCAAGCAACTTTTAGCCAATTTTCAAAATATTACAAATGATGACTTGATCTCATGTCTGTTTGGATATTAAAGGTTAAAGCTCCTGAAACATCTGAAAAGCTAGACAGTTTTAAGAGATACTTTTTTATAAATATAGAATGTTCAAGGTCAACAAACAAATTATTCCAACTTTATAAGGAAAATAAAATCTTTTTGGTATCTTTTTTGGTGTAACTTTATCGCAATATCTGTATAATGTCAGTAATATATATGAAGTCTGTGTGCATAATCAAATGTCTGTATTATTGTAAAGAGCGAGCAAAGTATATGTATTTCAATTTTTGATCCATTTTGTGTTGGATCAGCTTGTACCCAAACAACATAAATTTGTTATAATTGGGTGCAAGTCTTGCTTTTGAAACGGTTGAGTGAGATTGATGGTTATTTAACTTATTTGCAACTAGTGTGCTACTAGGGTAAACGTATATGAGTCCTGTACGAATAACAAGCAGTGAAGATCAGTCTGCAATTTTTATTATTTTAGTATATGATGGTACAACATAAAGACTGGTATGCTTTTATGGTAAGTTATTTACATTTTAAATAGCTACTTTATTAGGAACAGTAGAAATTTACAATACCTCAGCGCTCTCACTAGTACAAATAAAAACTTAAATAAATTAGTTAATTGTATCCAAGCTTCAAAATAGCCGTGAAATTTCGTTCGGTTTGTATCTTAACTTCTTTTTTAAACCATCATTTATGATAAAAATTCCAGTGTTCCTATAACAACTATATAACTGGGATTGGAGAGGTAGCCTAAGGCAGCCCCTGCTACAATAAACCATCACGTAGGCTATTCTCTCGGGACAACCTGCCGAGGATAGTCCTACAGACATAGGTAATCCTTGCACTGATGGTGGGTGACCCTTTTTCCTTTTTGATGCATCGCGAGTAGTTCAGCAATTCAAAAACTAATGAAATAAATCGATACATGTGGAGGTTTGTTAAAACGTACTATAAAAGGATCATTCATATGCTGAATCTATCTCTAAATTTGATATTGGATATGTTTGTTCAGAGAGGCGCACAGTGATCGAAAAAGCGTTTGTTCACGGCGAAATTAATAACTCCTAAGGGTTACGTTTCTAAATCATGGTGCCTTCTACAAAGTTGTATTTAAACAAGTTCTCCATCTTGTTACGATAATTATGTAGTTCCAAACTTTACCGCTAGAGCTGACTTTTGAACAAAATACAATAGAAGGGTGATGTCAAAGGCAAGTTTGTAGAAAATATAATTTCTAGTAACTTATTAAAAGACACAATTTTTCTAACTCTTCATTCGACCATGATAAAGCTATATTTTTGCTTTCAACCAGGGTGTCTCTAAAAAATGAGTTTTTTTATTATAACTTTTTTATTTCTCTCGCTTCAGGCTGCTCATTCACGACTGGAGCTTCCGACGCACTGCTTCAGTTCGGAACTATTGTGTCGACAGAGAAAGATAGAAGCGGAGAAAGGTGCGGCTAATAAAACAATAATCGCATAAATTTGTTGGAGAAACGAAACGAATTTGTTTTGCAGATTTCCAAACGTGGCAGCGTGGTTGGACTATAACGAAGTTCAGCCAAAGGCCCTAAATTCAGGGCGTTAGATCAGCTGCAGTCCGTGAACCCTTCCAACGATGTGGGGATTCATCGCAACCATTACAAGCGATCCGAGAATTGTTACCTCATATGTGAGAGTGAGTCGTCTCACGCCATGCAGAATAAGTTTGAACGTCTCGCAGGCCAATGAATATCGTTCACTGCAAAATTGTCTCCCTTAGAATGATCGGAATCACTTGTGATTTGCTCCAAAAAATGGGTAACTCACATAAAGTGCAATCTTAGCCGCAGGAATGATCAAAATTTCATGATTCAGATAGACTAAACAGAAGCACCCTCCTTCCAGGTTGTCAACTCACCATTTGAAGCCCATCATAAGAACTTGTGCAACTAGAACACAAATTACAATTGATAATAACTGAAAACATACGTCTCCACTCATGGAATTTGTAGCGCTGTTGTGTATCCTTACATTCACATTTAGAAGAATATTTATTGGATAGAAAAAAAAAATTAGACAACTACCATTGACAATACATCCCCTTTCTCTGAAAACAAATGAATTGACACATAATAATAACATAATAATTAAAAAAATGTAAACTCAATATGCAATGTCACATTGAAAAGAGTAGAAAATATAGTGAAGGAATATTGTAATGTAAAATGATAGTAATAATTACACATGTCTGCAGATTGTTGTTCTGCTGCAATTGTAGAAGGGCTTCCGTATCTATTATGAACCTTGTAGTTTAGATAAAACTATGATAGCCACGAGAAAAAAAATGAAAATTATTTTACAAAACATGGAAACTTAATTGATTACCTGAAATTATAAATAAAGAATTGTATATCACAAATTTCTATGTGCTGTTCCATTTCCTGATGACTCTGATGACAAACGCAGTAGAATTGAACAGTATTCTATTTAATGTGTATAAAACAGTTAAAACACATCATGCAATTTAAATATGATTTAATTATATAATATACAATGGTATAATGAAAATAATACGATGTTATATTGAAATACTAATTTTTTTTTTAAAATTTAAAACATGTATTCCCAAAATACACCTGTCATCCACTCGCCTGTGACTGAAAAAAAAATATAGATTTGTGTTAATATCTCGAAGGTTCTGTGAAACCGGACAACCAGAGCAGATTATTACAACCATCATAGATAAAACTTCAAATCAAAGATTTATGGTGTTTCTATTCAGACTATTCTCAAAGACACCTTTTCCGTTCTTCCTCATAATCCTTCAGTTACATTCCAGGGATAGCAGTATAAATGCTCGAAGAGCTCGGTCTGATGATTTCCAAAAAAATGGCCCATTCAATCATAACACAAATAAACAAATTTATTTAACTATAATCCCCCACTGCTAAGGGTCATATGCTACACCTCCATGAAAACAGCAGTTGAAATTCAGAAGTGCAACTGAAGAAGTGATACTGAGATGAGAAACAAATTGAGCCTTTAGTTGATCTGCTCCATGAACAAGATTTTCACCCGATTGCATCATCGCCAAAAACTTCTGCTGCTTCGCATTCTGAGATAAGAACTCTGCCACATCATCTTTAACATGAATCCTAGAGGGTTTGAGCTGTTTAGTGGAATGCCTGTAACTAGAAATTCGAGAAATCAAGTCAAGTTATTAGTACGAGACACTGAAGAAGTCTGCACATTGTAGACGAAATACGCGTATCTGTCGAAGATAAGCAGAAGTAGTTGGAATTAAATCGAGAATACTATTTTTTCTTCTAATTTCTAGTTATCTTTAACATGATCTTCTCTTTTTACAGAAAAAAAATATAACCAGAATTTACTGTTACACTGCCACTTACAAAGTGTGAATTGCCGGTTGGCACTCCCACGGTGATTGGACAAAAGTGCCCAACGCACATTTGGTGCCCTAAATTGACAGTGTTGCCTGCGGATAGGGGTTATTTCCTCCAAGAATTCCATGGAGCTCATTATCAAACCCTGACATTCTAGTTGGATTTACCTACTCGCAGTGGAGGAGGGAGGTCTCAAGGCCAGGGATCCGCTCTATTGTCCCTATTGTTACAAGAAACAGAGAGTAGCAATCTCACTATGTGTGTAATGACATTCACTTCAACGAAGCCCTTAGGTCTACCTTTATATTCAGCTTAAAATTTTACAAAACTAGAACATGCATTACGGGAGCTGAAACTATTCGAGACTCAAAAGTATAAAAGGTACTTAGCTGCATCCACTTGATCCCGTATCCAGCCCAACTAGTCCGAGTTAAGTTCTCAATGTCCCTATCATAACTGACGCTCTTCTCACAATGCTGTTCTTGGTGTGACTCAGCACAAGAGTGGGTTAAAGACATGGATCAAAATTCACATTACACTAGTTAAAACTTATACTTTTATAACGTGAAGATAATGCGGTGGAAAAATAACAACAACAAATTGTTGTGCCTCGTTTCGAGCACCGCTCACTACGATCTTAAAATAATTTCAGTTACTTTACGCGATAAATCAACTGATTGAAAAATGATCAAACTTATACTCATAGGTATAGCATTTAATGGTCTTCTAGTAACATGGTTTGATGATGAGATCAACCAGTTAAATCCACCAGCCCGCGTTTGTGCCATTGAGCCCCATTTGACATATCTTGGCGTCTGCAATCAATTTGACACCATCGATTTTCATTGTTCCAAAATTTGAATAGTAGCAATGGCCGAAGTATGTTTTCAATACGTAGAACAGCAATGGAAATTATAATGAGCTCCCTCAAAAGCTGTTTTCAATCAATTAATTGGAAATGCTTCTTGGAAGTCTGTTTCACCAACCGTTCGACAGTATGAGAAATCAACAACTGCATTACAAACGTCGTCGCCAAGGCGACAAATGAAGCACTTTTGATTCTTGTTTCTCGCAATTTCTTCTAGGTACCTACCACCGTTAACGATGACCGAACGGTGTTAATTGAACGCCAATGATGAAAGGTCCTGAAATAGCTGGGATTCTTCGAACAGCGATACTTATATAGGTTTCCGCGTTGCATACCATTCCCAAGAAATCACATTACCTGTCAAGGGATCTTGATTGGATTCAACGTTGGTCGTTGTCGTGCCATTGAATCTCCCCTCATGGGCTCAGTCTCAGATCGGCTCAGCTTCCCGGCAAACAAAGCCGCATCAGATAAGCATATGTGTTAAAGCTCAAATTGATCCCACAATCGCATTGTGCTCTCATCGGGCACCGAGAAATGACTGGTAAATTGTTTGTATTTATATTTTATATGTAACACGAGTTCAATAGTGTGCCCGGTCAAGCAAATTGAGTGCGATGTTACGAGTCACGAGCCAGTCTTTTTCCATGGGCATCGGAGAAAAATAAAAGATTGCAGAATCGAAATCGAAAAGTATAAAAGAAATGAAGACGTGAGGAGACATCAAGCTGAAAGTTCATATTCGTGTCTTTCGCTTCTTCGGCACTGTAAACATAGATTTTATCACTCCATTCGATTCGATTGTGTCGAGCTGGCGCAGGCAGTTTTTGACTGAACCATATTGTAAAGGGTTCCCTTTGGCTTGGATTCGGAGACGAACTGATTTCACTGCAAAACCGCAACCAAAATTATTAATATCAGAGAGCATATGGAATGTACGACCCTTACGACCAGAAGCTGAGAAGTCGTAAACAAATCTGAAGGACAATTCCTTCAAGTGGTCCGCCTCTATCCTCAATATGTCAAGGGACTTTACTTCTCCCTTGTCCCCTCCGGTCATATGTTTTACGACCTTTCTCGTTCGGAAAGGAAAATTTTATCACTCTGCAACATATGCAAATGTCTTGCGGAAAACTTCTTGACACCAGACCGACACCGAGGATGCCGTTGACATCCTCCAGTTTGCTCCCACACCCATAATCACTCCAACCCACTGGTTTCCACTTCGTTCCAGTTCGACTGCGAATATGAACCATGCAGACGTGAATAATACTACTAATTTGTATCCAAAGAACAGAACCTTTCCCCTGCTCCGCAGCGAGTTGACACAAGTACCATCTTGCCCATGCCATACTCATAACAAATCGATATGAGACCCATCTCCCCCTCAATCCCGGAGCAGCGCCAGACCGGACCTGTCGTGTCTACCCAATTCCCACAGCACCACTCAGAGTTTCGCGTCAACCGAAACCGAACCGGATTTACAAACAAAAAGCCCCCAGTCCCAATCTCTGCCGGACCCAGGCGTGGAGAACATCTCAAACGATGCCGACAAACGATGCCACGGCCGATGATGGTTGGTGACCAAGCAGTGAAATACATACAATTGAAAGTAGAGTGCGAGAAAAATCTACAATTCCCATATTGTAGACACATCGCATCACGATTTCTCACTCCCTCGCTCGCTCGTCACACCGACCACGCATCGCACCGGTTCGAACAGAGGTGGAGCTCAGCACTCTTAGTTCCAAGCCGGCGGATGGCCGTTGTTGGTCGGATCGTGCACTGGTGGTGTCATCTTGGCATCAGTTCGGTGACGTTGGTTGCTTTTTTTTTGCAATTGTGGGTTATGATGGACAGAAAACTGTTAGCAGTTTCTATCCATTTTGCCAAATGTAGGCCCCTTTGTTCCATGACGAAGAAATTATGATTGAAAACTTCAGTTGCAATTAAAATAAGGGAGACTGAGCAGCATGAGCATGATTCACCACCCAAGGTTGCTACTGCGTTAAGGCTTGTACGCGACAAAACCCGGACACCACTAAATACGTTTATCTCTGGAAACACTTCATCAACGCGTGAAATATTTCGCAGACTGATACACGTATGCCTTTTCGTTGTGTAAAATAAATTTTTGATGAAACTACAAGCTTTTAAATCGAAGATGGCGTCGAAAAAAGAGCAAGAGCGAAAAGCAATTTTGTGCGGTCGCAGTGAAAATCCGAATCGGTCAGTAAGAAAACATTCAAAACAGTTTGGTTTTCCGGAACAAAAACGGATCTCAGGAACCACCAGAAAGACGCGCGAAGATGAAGGAAATATTGCAGAAGAGACCAGAGCTTCCGGTACGAACTGTGGCTAGAAAAATAAAAATTTCCCAAACTTTAGTGCATACTTCCAGGCACCGGCAAGGTATGAAGTCGGTCAAGGTGAAAACTGTACCGAACCGTACTGATAAACAAAACACTGGACAGAATGGCTAAAAGCCTGGCTCGAAGGTTGTATCGCGAATATTTGACGAATTTTCCCTGCGTAATAATCGACGATGAAGCTTATGTACTGCACGACTTAATGCAGTTTCCGGCAATGTCTTATTATACTGCCATGCATCGGAACGACGTAGAGAAGCATTTCAGAACAAAGAAAACGGCCAAGTATCCCAAAAAGTATTTGATTTGGCAGGCAATATGCAGCTGGGGTCGAGTAAGCCAAAGCTTCATCACTACCGGAACGGTAAACAAGGAAATATACCGTGAAGAATGCCTAAAGAAGCGGTTGTTACCATTCCTACGCAGCCATGGCGCTCCCTCGCTATTCTGGCCTGATTTGGCATCTTGTCACTATGTCAAAGATGTTTTGGAATGGCGAGTGGAGTCCATGTTGTACCGAAAGAGGCGAATCCACCTGACTGCCCGGAGTTGTGACCAATCGAGCGGTATTGGGCTCTCGTGAAGAGAGAACCCTCTCAATATAAACAACAAGCTACAACTATAGAAACATTTCGAAAATCTTGGCAAAAGCAGCTATATCGGTTGCAGAGAAGTCTGCACATACCCTAATGGCTGGAGTAAACTCAAAGTTGGTAGTTTCTTCATGCAGCCCAATTAAGTAACTGTAATTCGCTTTAGGATGACTTATAAAGGGAGAACACGAAATTATTGCGACACCGAAAATGTCATGCCAATTTTCTTATAATGTTTAGAATCAAATCAAAATTTTAGGGTAGTTTCATACATATATTTACTTCAAAAATCAAAAGAAAAATTAATCGATGAAGCCTTGAGTGTAAAATTGAACGCATTTTCGCTTGATGCCCTCCATCAAAGTCTTTACAGTGTCATCCGGTACCAGTTTCTCAGTTTTTTTTTCCATTTTCTTAAAATGTCCTTCTGGGCTTCAAATGGTGAGTTGACAACTTCGAAGGAGGGTGCGACTGACCTCTGGTCCTCACAAGTTCCTACCTCACGCCTCCACGAGTCATATGATCACAAAAGACTGCCAGCTGAAACATGGAGACGCTGGTTGGCGTAGCCTGGGCAATGTTGTCAATCTGACAATAGCGAAGTGAGAGGGTGCGACCTGTAAATCATATCATAATTTTCCATTCTCATATCTTTCAGGTCTTCCTGAAATCATTGTAACATTTAAAATTCATTTCACATGGCTGTCATACATTGTTTAAGTTTTCTGGCTCATAATTGTTCATTACTTGTGTTTTCGTGATTAATATATTAATATTAAAATAATTTTATAATTTTTATCAAATAGGTTATATTTACTTTGAATTACTATGTCTTATTTGTCCAATTATTGTTTTGATCCTTTCTCCTTCTCTTATGATTTAGAAGTATCTAGTGCCTTTAATACACGAAGTTGCAACGGAGTCTGTGGTAGGCTTTTGCACTTATTACTGAATGTATTTTTCATTTCCGATTTGCGAATGGGTATATTACTAAATCTGAGCTGATCTGATTCGTTCAGCGCTGTTTGCCATTTGGCTAGTGTCTTATTTTACAGTTCAATTTTTGTCATTACTGTGTCATAACTCACAATATCATTATATTTGGTGATATTGTTTTATTGATTTTACTCCAGATAATTTAAACATAACTTATTGTTTTTGTATTTCCATTTGGCTTAAACTAACTTTCAATCAATTCACCCCTCAGGAACAATAACTATTAGGTCAGCAAAAATAAAAATGAATTGCTGTTATAAAATCAACATCAATCAGCAAACAGTGGCTTATGGCAAGAGTTAATTAAAATGTATAAATGTTAGTTCTGTATAATTTCAATAGATTTAACAAACTTTTTCAGGATTTTTGGGTTTATTGCTGCTATCGCTGAAAACGAACGAAAACGTGCTAAGGCGTGGACCAACAGAACTTATCACATTAATAATTTACAACATTTATTGCATTTCAGGATCAATCGACGAAAGAAGATCATTTATAATAGTTACGAATGCTTGTAGCTATTTTCATTTACATAAATATATACACTATTATATTAAAAATTCATGGGAATGGGAGGGACCATCAGGGCACCCGATTGAAGCACTCTGGATGGGGAGAGTGGGAATGCCAACTCCTCATTGCTAACAGTTTGTGAATAGAGGGCGGGCTCTTCTCTCCGCCCATTGGGGCATCCTCATGTTAGATAGCTTGCTCTTTTGACCAATTGTTCAATCTTGTTGTTGGAAGGAGATTCTTTATATCCCTGTGGATACGTATAGGTGATGTTGCCTATCTATCCACCCAACCCTTTTTTGGCCCTTCATACAATGGCATGATTAGGATAATCAGTGGTTATTAAAGCTTGATCAAGTCTAACAGCGAGGAGAGCTCACTGCTGTCGGACTTAGTTTTCGTGCTACAATGGGTGGTAGTACATATCATACATCATCATATATTTTCTTAACATGTCCTTCTCGTCTTTGACTGTCTTCTTGCTCTTCCGAAGTTCCCGCTTCATCATTGCCCAGTACTGCTCTACCGGGCGCAGCTCCAGACCGTTTGGCGGATTCATGGCCTTTGGAACAAAATGGACAGAATTGGCCTCATACCACTCCAGGACACTTTTAGAATAGTGGCATGATGCCAAATCTGGCCAAAATAGCGGAGCTTTGTCGTGCTGCTGCAAGAACGGCAAAAGGCGCTTCTCGAGGCACTCAGATTTGTAGATCTCGCCATTTACTGTGCCCTTTGTCACGAAAGGCTCACTCCTCAGTCCGCAAGAGCAGATGGCCTGCAAAATGAGATATTTGGAGGCGAACTTCGACATTATCTTCTTCTTAAATTTGTCATCCACATAGAACTTGCTCTTACCGGTGAAAACTCCAACCCCGGAATTTGCTTAAAATCGGCTTTTATATACGTTTCGTCGTCCATCACACAGCAGCCATATTTTGTCAGCATCATCTCGTAGAGCTTCCGTGCCCGAGTTTTACCCGCCGATTGTTGCCGCTCATCGCGGTTTAGGAAGTTCTGTACCTTGTATGTATGTAGTCCAGCTCTCTTCTTTGCATTCTGGACGTAGCTCTGCGACATGCCGATCTTTTTAGCCAAATCACGGCTTGAGACGTTGGGATTTGCTTTAATCATCCGCTTCACCTCTCCCTCCGTCTTTTAGTTCTCCGGTCCCGGTTTTCTTCCAGCTCCTTTGCCGTGGTCCAACGTCAACCGCTCCTGGAAACGCTTCAACACTCTGGAGACGGTTGAATGGTGAATGTTCAACATTTTCCCCAACTTCCGGTGCGACAGGTCAGGAAATTCCAGGTGTTTGGAAAGAATTTGTTCTCTCGACTCGCGTTGGTTCACCTCCATTTTCGTTGAATAGAAAAACACGACTTCGAGTTTGACAGCATGTAAACAATACACATCAATGAGAAAGTGTGCAAAATTTGGTTGATTTTTACCCAATGGGAGATCGAAGTAGGTCGCGCTCCGGGACTGACGTGTGTGTGCTTCGCTGTTTGTTTTATCTGCAAATTTTCGAGAAATTTAGATATTTAGTGGAAACTATTGTGTAGTGTTGAACTTTTCATCTTGATAATGATTCGGTCACTAAAGAGTTGATTGCGGTCCAACACGAGGCTTTCGACTGGTGTAAAAACAAAGTGTCCCCGGTGCAGACGGAACCCCGAACATACAGCCTTGCGGCGACAGGAGGAGCTCGAGTTCACCCGCGTCACTCGGAGATGTTTGGTTAATGGTTAATGGTTAATGGTGTTAATGGTCGTGGAGCGTTCATGGTCGACCATCTCCTTAAGAACAGAATGTTATCTGGAGGGTACGCGGACCTGCTCTGGTTGCTCGATGTTACAACCACAGCAATGGAATGTTCTGGAAACCCGGGTGAGCTCTTTCCATTTTCTCCTTTTGTGTCCCATTCCAATATTTTTTGTTTCGATATGTATGTATATGTATGTGTATGTATACTCAGTGGCATGGGAGAGGCCGAGCAGGGTTTTGTTGGCGGGAGATTCCATGTTCAGCCTCCTGTAACTTTGTCAATTGTCAGTGTTTTTGGATGAAGGTTTGACAACATTATGCAAAATGTGTGAACCTGGTGTGATCAGGGTTTCATGTTGATAGGGTTTATAGATTTGGGGTTGTCGTGGCATGTGTGAGGGGAGTCATTTTTGGACGTGAAGATTTCAGGGGTCCGTGTTTCTGTGAGGGGTTTGGGTGGCATATTGGAGGTTTCTTCGGGGCTTGTAGGGGTACAGAGGATTGTGTGGGCGGGATTTGAACTGTTTCCATAGGGTGGTTTGGACTGCAGCTGCGTCGGGGTTGACGTACCAACGTGGGCATTTCCCTTTTTCACCCGATGCTGACCTTGCTGAGGTGTCGGTGCGGGGAGGAAGCCGAGGTGAATTTTATTAATAATACTGTATAACACTGCACTATGGTCCAGATCACGAATTTACGAGGAAACATGCTCCCAGCGCCTATACTTGAAACTTTACAGTCAAAGTAATGTTGTGACCAATATGGTTTGCTATCATCAAGACCTATTTGTCTGATGTCTGATAAAAAATTAGGGTGGTCCCCATTTTCACGGAAATACAAAACCAACTTTGTGGTTTGCAGAAATAGACGTTTATATACCTTTGGCAAAATTGTAGCGCAAAAAGTTTCATGGAATTTTTATCAAAGAAATTTTTTGTAACCTTAAAATTGACTCTGATTTTAGAAGCAATTTTTCCTCATCAACTTAGGGTCTACCATACAAATCGATTTTATTTAGCCCTTACTTTTTATATTTCAATTCCCACCGTAAAGTTGTGTTTAACATAAGTTTTAGAAGTCTTTCTTCTTAAACCATTCCAGATTCAAATGCTAATTTTCTCAAGATACAGAAATACTTATTCTAGTTTACATATGTTAAACAATATAAATTGTTCTACAAGTGACGTCTTTAATTTTTTTTTAGTATTTGCCCCAATCATGAGAATCAACATTTAAATAGGGCGTATTTTTTAAGAAAACTTCAATAACTATTGATTTATTGAAGCTAGCGGCAAAATTTGGATACCAAAGTACACGTCTTAAAAGTTCTAAAACTCGTCTAAACACAACTTTACGGTGGGAATTGAAATGAAAAAGTAGGGCAAAAATCAATTTTTATGGTACACCACTAGTTGATGAGAAAAATTGCTCAAATCGATCAATTTTTAAGGTACAAAAAAATTTCTGATAAAAATTCCATGAAATATTTTTGCGCTACAGTTTTGCTAAAAGATATAAACGTCATTTCTGCAAACAAAAAGTTAGTTTTTGTATTTCCGTGAAAATGGGGACCACTCTAATTTTAATCAACATGAGAAAATGGGCCATAATGATACGAAACCATATTGTACAACATTATTTTGCTGTAAAGTTTCAAGTTAAGGCGCTGGGAGCATGTTTCCTCGTAAATTCGTGATCTGGACCATAGTGCACTGTATACGTAGTTTTCACAAACCAATTCATACTGAATGCCATATTTTCAAAGTTCTTCGCGGGTTTCACTAGTTGTTTTGGATATTTCACGCGTAACAAATCATGTGTATTAATAAGATGAATTCACCACGGCTTTTTTTTTTTTTTGCACCGATGTTTCGGCGGGGTCAGTATCGGGTGAGGGGGGGAGGTGCTCGTGTTGGTGTGTCAACTTTGACGCCAGCTGTGGTCCAGACCGCTTTGTGAGGGTAGTTCGAGTTTTGTCCGCATTGTTTTCTGTATTTTTGTAGGCTGTGGAGAGGTTTTTAGTGTGCTGCCTGGGTCCTTCACGGGGGTGCGGATTTTTGGGGTTGCTGTGTCCAGGGATGGCTTGTTTCACATATGTTGTGATAGCTTCGGGTTTGTGGGCTTTGTCGGCATGAGGTTTTGATCACATAGGGTCTATACATTAGTTATTGAATTGTCAGATTTTCATTTGGAAGCATTGATGGTTGACGGGGAGACAGGGGGTTGAACAACGTGGTTTTTGGGGGCAGGGTTTTGCTCGGCTTTTTTTTTTGCTACTGAGTGTATGTGTATGTTTGTGTATGTATACATGTGTATGTATGTGTGAATGTTCATTTAATTTTATAATGCATAATATATATATATATATATATGATCACATCACTTATCAAGGTGAATCCTGATCCATCGTGCCCTACCCTACTAACATAGAAAAACCTCCTTCCTGTGACCTTTGTGGGGATGCAGAGGTAAACACGGTCCCTAATCAGCAAAGGTCACACTAACTTTCCTTCCCTATTCCCAACTGATTGCAAGGACGTGGCCGGCGCCGTTATTGATTATTAAATAAATTGAGTCACTGAAACGTGTACAGTGAGAATGGTCGGTTACTCCCAGCCCCATTCAGTTGATTCATTGTGCAATTTCACTGATTCGGATCAATCACGGAGTAGCAACCATAGATACGTGCAGTCAGCCAAGCTAAGCTAAGCTAAAATTTGGTTGATTTTTACCCAATGGTAAAAAAGTTATGCCCTGTTGAATGTGTCGCAATAATTTCGTGTTCGCCCTTTAATGCACAATTAAATGAATGAAAAATGCATCTTGGATTGAGCTAACAGCAAATTTGTTTTATTCCAAATTTAATCTGTGCAGATTTTGTCGCGAACAAGCGTTATTGCCAAATCAACTAAAATTACACAGATACCACAGTTATCAGAATAAGATACTTGGGACTAACATACATTCTCAGTGTGTGAAAACTGGCGATCCTTAATTCAGGCAACAGCAGATCAAAGCTTCCACAATAAATAACTGGGTTGTTCGATAAGAGGGATTGGTGGGTTGGTTGGTTTGGGTTTTGTTAGCAGCATTTTTGCATTTTTGTTTGCAGATTTGTCAGTATTTAGTTGATTTTAATTATATGCACAAACATATATTTATATATTGGTACCGATTCAAATCAACGGTAAGGATGCTGTTTGGGCCACTCGCAAAGAGTGATGATGATTTTTCATTGGGAAGACAAGCTTATTTAATTTGGATTTGGATCGATTTTGGCTAATTTATGTAAGGAAATAAGGATGTTGCTGGGCCTCTCACCAAATGTGAAGGAGAACATTCATTGGCAAGGTTATTGAAAACGTTTAACAGCTGATTTTGAGTGATGGTAGTTTTTTAATTGGAAAAACAAATTAATTTTTAATAATGCCTGGGATGTCGGTTTGAACCGATTTATATGTATGGTCTGGATGTTGGTGGGGTCTCTCACAATGCCACAGTGGGCAAAAATTGATGAAAACTAAGGAAAAAATCTATAACTTTTGTCGCTTTTAAACGCAGTTTGTAAACGAGAACATTTCCGCTTGGAAATTGTCTGGGTTATCGAATGAAACTTTTTTCAATCACCGCCCGGATTTTACCCCTATTCCCTATATATTCTTGAACTATTTATAGACATCGGGGAGGCTCAAGATCAACCAAATAGTGATAGTCCCATGTGAAATTTCCTGGAAAATCGAATAGAATGTTGATCTTGAGCCACTCCTAGCAAAGATATCTATAAACTATTCAAGAATACAAGGGGAAAAGAGGTAAAATCAGCCATATTTTCGTACACGGCCGTGCGGTGGTTGAAACAACCTCTCTTTGATTTTCCAAGAAATTTCACACTGGACTAATCCTATTCTGTTGAACTTGAGCGACTCCGAGCAAAGATATATATAAACTATTCAATAATATAATGGGAAGTGGGGTTAAATTCAGCCATATCTCTGTTCACAGAGCCGTGCGGTAGATGATATAACTTTTATTCGATATTTCAGGAAATTTAACATAGGATAAGCCTTATTTGGTTGATCTTGAGCCACTCCAAGCAAAGATATCTATAAACTATTTAAGAATACAAGGGGACGCGTGGGATAAAACCAGCCATATCTTCGTTCACAGGGTCATGCGGTGGTATAAAAACCTCTATTGTTTCCAGAAAATTGCACATGGGACTAGCACTACTTGGTTGATCTTGAGGCTCTCCGTGCAAAGATGTCTATAAATTATTCAAGAATATAAGGGTAATTGGGGTGAAATAAGCTCTTTAACTCCTCATCCATATCCGTGTGGTGATTGAAACTAGTTCTATTCAATTCACCAGACAATTTCCAAGCGGAAATGGCCTTGTTTACAAGCCGCGCTTAAAAGCGACAAAGGTTACAGATTTTTTCTTTAGTTTTCATCAGTTCTTGCCCACTGTGCAATGTGTGATGATTAATATTGTTTTGTCAGATGAGGTACACAGTTCGAAAGAAACATGTAGTTTTCTGCGTTGTTTAATGCACGAAAGTGGAATGCTAGATTTGACATTAATTCATGGGATATTTCTTGTAAATTTACAACAGATATCGCCTGAATAAGGTCTGTGGTATGAAATATTACAAACAATTTCATTGTTTATGCTTGCTTTGGTTTCCTGTTGAACGAGGGCAAATGTTTCGCGTCTTTGAAAAAGAACATTCGCCAGCGCCTGTGGTGCAGTGGTAGCTGCGACTGCTTGTTGGCACCCTAGTGGGTGTGGGTTCAATCCCAGTCAAAGTCGGTGGGTTTTCTGGGGCGAAAAAATCTGGTAACGTCTTCCTTTGGAAGGCAAGTAAAGCCGTTGGTCCCGGCTCATGTGTTGATGAGTGCGAAATATTGGGTCCAGGTGGAGGAACCATTACGTCGGTGGTTGTCACCACGTGAGGAAATAGACCGACGGAAAATAATCGAATAAAAAAATACTCGGTATAAAACTGTCTTAAATGCTTATTAACCGCATTGGATAGATTTAAACCAACAGTGAGGATGCTGTTGATTGTATGATGTAAAGACAAGGTTACTTTAAATAGTGCGGGAAATCCGATTAAGACCGTTTTATAACAACAGTAAAAATTCCGTTGGGGCCAGTCACAAGTTGTAACGGGTTTTTTTCTTCTTATGGAAGGTTCTTGTCTTCGAGGGTCGATTTAGACCGATTTAATCCAAAAATAAGGATGCTATTTAGACCACCTACAAAATGTTATGGTGAAGGCTCATTGGGAAAACAATGCAATTTAAGGGCCTACGCTGCAGCATTCTCGACGGCAGCCATCACCTCAAAATTTAGAATTGAAATAACTCAGAATCTGTGCTAGGTGTTGTAAATATTTACATCAGTTTGTATGCTTTCTGCTTGAGAGCAATCTGGTGGAGCTGGATTCGATGCTCATCTACTAATAAATCGAGATTTATTAATTTTAAATAGTTAGGTTAGTTTGCAAGAGAGAGATAAAAGATAAAAAAAAATACATGGAGCAGCAATTCACTTAAAAGCCATCTTTTCTTCTACTGGCGGGACTCTGAATGGAGTAGAAACTTCTACGCTAGGCTTTTGATGATATCGATCCGTAAATACTTTCGAATAATTTTGCCATCCGTATTTTGTCGTCCGCAATTTTGGAAATGACTCGGAAGGAGCCTCGTTTGAAAATTTTGAGTCCTTTCGTTTGATTTTTCAATTGTCTTTTTGATATTTTGTTAGTCAGTGTTACGTTTGCAAGTTTGATAAATTTAAGTTCTTCATTTATTTATGTGCTATGAGAGTCTTTCGAAACAGTTTTCTCCAACCAAAAATAAGAAGCGATTGTATTGTTCCTTGTGCGTTAGAATGATACAACTCATCTCCTTTTGAAGAATTTCACCAGCCGTGCAAGGATCATGTGGTCCTCCATAGAGACGCTGTTGACACTGCCTCAAAAGGTGTTACATTTTCAAGAGTGCCTCTCCTCTCTCTCAGTCATGTTCATGTCCACTGTTTTGTATCGTGTCGTTTCGTCTTTTTGTTATTTAGTTTGTCAGTGTGTTTGCTTCAATCTTTTGTAGTTTAGTTTGTCATTTATGTGGTGCGAAAGTCTTTTTCAGCAGTTTTCTCGAACCAAAAATAAGTTGTCATTATGTCGTCGAGATATTTGAATTTTTCCAGTATGAGTAATGCCTGATGAAGTCTCAGTAATCCCGACAATATAATCTGTATGGTTTACTGATGGTACTCATGAGAGAGAAGTTTCCTTTATAAGAGATTGGGAAGTCGTTGCGTCTCTTTATGTTATTTAATTATTAAGTCAGTATTACGGTCAAGAAGGCATTTTGTAACTTCTTCAGTCGTTCATAATTTGATTAACTGATGTCTAGTTCTAATGTGTGTGTGTGTGTTTGTGTGTGTGTGTGTGTGTGTGTGTGTGTGTGTGTGTGTGTGTGTGTGTGTGTGTGTGTGTGTGTGTGTGTGTGTGTGTGTGTGTGTGTGTGTGTGTGTGTGTGTGTGTGTGTGTGTGTGTGTGTGTGTGTGTGTGTGTGTGTTTACAATCGATCTCCCACTGACCGGCAGAGCTTTTATGGAAGAAACTTGTCTGCATTTCTCCAGTAATTTATATGTGATCACTATGTGCAAACATGTTTAGCCCTGGAGATTGAAAGTGATTGCTGTGAAAGTGAAAGTGAAAGCTCTATTCGACCCATTTCAAGAATGCCTGTTCTTACACGTACATTCTGAGGTCATCTTCATATACAATAAGCCCCGCATGAAAATCTTCATATATCAAATGGATATCTGAAGAGTTTTCACACTTCCAGAATCAAAAATGGACAGTTCCAGTTGATCCTGGCATGCATATAGTTAAGGCATATTTATGATAATTTAAAACGACCTCACCAACTTTCCTTATCTGATGCTGGAAAGCTCGTCCGGATGCGGGAGCAGGGCACTAAAAAACAAAAAATGGGGAAAAACTACCGACGCACAATTCATCTCAAGAAACATGACCATAACACACTATGAGAGGGATTCCATTCACAATGTCCTACGGAAAACACTCGGAAAAACTATAATGTCACCATTTATTTAAGTTGAATGAAGGAATATTTTTTATTTTATTTCCGCAAAAACGACGCAGCAAAAGCAAAAAAACGTCATTTTCAAAGCACCGCTTGCTGCGATCCCCCCGTTGATGTCAAGTTCTTATATGCTCTGAAAATCATCGATGCGTGCCTCGTCTTACCTCGTTTGAATTACCTAGCACTTTGTTCGTCTTAGTCAGTTTTTGCCTTCTGCGTTATTCAGTTAAATTCTACAGTTCAATCGTTGAAAAGCTTACGTTTACTTGTCCGTTCATTGTCTCCTTTTTATGTGTCTAATACAAACCTCTAAGTCGTTTAGTAAATTCATAGTCTTACATGCATATTATTTGAGTTTTGGTCAGATTCACTTTTCGGTGGCAACGTAAAGCTTCATCACTCCTATTCCCTATCTATTATTGAAAAATTACAGAAAATGAAGCCGTTATAAGATTGTTTGTAGTATACCATAGTTATAATGTGTGGTATTTTTATTATGGTTCTTTGAAATGAGAAATAACAAAGTAAAAATGGCAGTTTTAATAAAACTTCTACTCAGTGAATCCAAGTCGATTCCCTATGAATGTCAATATTGTTCTATCAACATATACTTATCTAGCTAGATTTATATTTAAGCGTAGCTACGGCTCATCATGTCAGGGAACGCAAAAGAAAGGTATTGCAGCCAAGAAGAAATCCCACATCATGGCTCTAAGGCACGATGGCTCTAAGTGTGAAGATACGGTAGAGGCTGCATTCTTCAACGGAGGATGTTCGACTGTCAATGTGACGGAAACAGAGTGTAGGTTGCAGAATAAAACGTAAGGACAGGCCTTTGTTTTCGAGCCATTGGTCTGTAGCTGGAAGTTCCTACCATAGTGTTGTTTGATTGAAATCTGTAAATCCTAATTAAATAAGTTTTTACATGGTAAACTTATCTTTATTGATAAATAAGAATTTTCGAACGAAATTATTTAGCAGTAAGCCAATACATTAAGAGAAGACTATTGTGAGTTGAAGTGAATCATGTAAATTGAAACTAATAAACTCTAAACTTTTAGGTTTAAGCTTCCGCATGACAAAAGGGCGAAAAAGATTCTTCCGCAGTCCGAACAGAGGAACTTCTGGCTCCTATAATCCCCCAAAATAATGCAGCGTCTTCTCTATGGAGTCATGATCATGGATTCATCAACATCGGGTGCGTAGGAAACCCTCTTCGACAAAACCAGATGCACGACACAAGGCTGTAGAGGAGCCTTTCTAACTCCGTAATTGTCGTACTATCTTTTCCTTTCGTCAACGCCATCAATTTTGCTTCCTGCCATCTCAGTCGTCCTGGCGCTATTTACGAGTGTGTAGAAGACTTCACAAGGCAAGTATTCGGGTAATATCAAACACTCTTTCACTGATTAATTTAAAATTTTCAGCCTGAAATAGTCGGGCAGGGAGAACACGGACGGTCTGGCCTCCGACGGACGTCCCAACCCCTGCATGGATCCTGGAGTATCTCGATCGAATCAGCATCAGGTCGGTGGAGCTAAAGGGTGTTTCGATCAAAATTTGGTTGATTAGGCATACGGAAAAAAAGTCATGACCATAGCTGCCAACAACGTTCAAGTGGTGCCCAAGGACAAGATCCCTCCCTACACGCCAGAGCTCCGCCCAATCGAACAATATTGGGCCATCGTCAAGCGGAACCTTAAGAAGACTCAAAAATCAGCTGTGAGCGAGAAACAGTTTAAGGCAAACTGGCGTTCTGCGGTGAATAAAGTGGACAAGGAGGCTGTACAAAATCTTATGACAGGTGTTAAACGAAAGACCCTGCAATTTGCATACGGTAAAAATCAAGCTTAGCAGAATATTTCTCCTGTATTCTGTATTAACTGAACTTGTGAAAACAAAAAAAAATGACTTATTATTAATAAAAACTTTGATCGACTCACACACATTACTATTTGACCAAATTTTGATTGGAAAACACTTTAGTATCGTACATTCGCACGTTTAAAGTCCAAATTGTATTTGCATGAAAGCAGAGCATAGCAGTCCACTGACGTTTGCATAATGCTTTTCTTGACAGATACGTGGATTTCGTCAAGAATGTGCAGACTTCTTCAGTGTTGTGTACTAATACTCGACTATTATTTGCTAGTTACAGGTATTTCACTGAAAAGCTCACACTCTCCAGGATTCAGGAATAATTCGTTGAAGGCATTGCATGTAGACCTGTGCGCCGCCGCGCCACGCCGCCGCCGCCGCTATTTTCAACCGGCGCGCCGCTGCATTTTTTTGCTCACGCCGCCGGGCAATTTGAGTCACGCCGATAAAATATGCTTAAAGTTTAGTTAAGTTGTGTTCATTAGCCCTTCAGAAACCTGCTTTTATTACTGATGACAAATTATAACATCTCGATGAGATGTGCTATCCAAAGAGTGTGCGTGTGAAACACTTATCAGCTTTGTCGTTTCGTTCTAAATACTTCAGTGTACATTTTCGTGTTTCGACTTTTGGCAATTTCGCGAGTAAACTTGAATTTAAAAATAATGAAATGTCCGCCATAAATGTCGAGAAAATTTCATCACAAGTGTACATATTGATACCACAAATAATCGTAATCGAACCAGCGATGTGTGGAAAAAAATTGGTGCTAAAACATGTCAAAAATGGTTTTACACATCATCTGCTTCCTGACAAAGTGTTTTGCAATGCATGTTTAATCGAAGCAAAACAAAAACTCAAAACCCCTCGGGAACCTTGTCCAAATAATTTGTTCTGATGTAATTTCAAAGGGCTGAGATTGCCGGAACTTCGACACGGTAAATATGTTTATGTTATTTCATAATTTTGCCAAAAAGAGAAAAGAAAATGTAATGTGCCGTTCAGTCTACGAGCTATATCACTTGATATAGACTAGCTTCATGTCTATGTTCGTACATCTACTTTTCACTGAAAATAATGGATCTGACGGTTCATATCAAGATTCGCTATATCAAGTGATATAGCTCGTAGTTTAAAACAAATAGAGTTAATTTCCACAACTTGATAGCATTTTGTTAGGCGTGAGAAAGTTCTAAAACCATCTTTAACGATCAGTGTAAATTAACAGTAATTGGACGTACCAGATTTTTGCATTGAATAGTCAAGACTGTGTTAACAAGAGGTGTTTTTTAAATTTATTAAATCTATAAAGATTTTTCATAAGGGCCTAACTGATAAACGTAAACAATGAATCCTTCCGTAAAAGTCTCATCGCACAAAGGCTATCCATGCATGCATTGACTATGAACATGACAAATCCCAAATCAAATAACTTAGCTAACCACTGTAGTAACCGGTAAATCAGTGCATAGTGGATTCTGTTTTATACGCGATTGCAGTAATGTTGTAAAAATATTGATAGTTCGGTATAATTCACTGCTCTGCATTCTTTAAAATTTGGTTTATCTTTGGATCTTCAAGCTCCTGAGTATATGATTTTTATAGCAATTTGAATTATTATTTTGTTTATTGTTAATTTTGATATTGTTAATTTTAGTTTCTTAAATTTTTTAATCCTAAATTTTTTTAGATATTCATTTATTTTCATTCTCAGATTTTAAGAAAGGGGAAATGCCGGCTTTGGCGGGTTTTCTTCTATTATTATCAGTTTTTTGTTTCAATTTGGACAGACAATTCACAGATTGTAAATAGAAGAATGTTGTGGCCGAGTTTAAAAATCTCAGAATTTTAAGATATTTAGATATTTAGAATTTTTGATTTCTAGTAGATTTCTGAATATCTAGATTTTTAGATTTTTAGATTCTTAGATTTTAAATATCTAGTAGATATTTGTATTTTTAGATTTTTGGATTTTAGGATATTTAGATTTTTAGATTTCGAGTGGATTTTTAGATATTTAGCTTTAAATTTTTGAGATTTTTAGATATTCAGATTTAACGATAGTTAGATTTTTAGGTTTTAAGATATATAAAATTTTAGATATTTCGATTTTTAGATTTATGGATTTTTAGAGTTCTAGTAGATTTTTAGATAATTTGATATTAAGTTCTTTAGATTTTTAGATTTTTAGATTCTTAGATTTTCAGATTGTTGGATTTAAGATTTTTAAATTTTTAAATTTTCAAGCATTCTTAGATTTATAGATTTTTAGATTTTTGGATTTCTGATAGATTTTTAGATATTTAGATATAATAATTTTTTATTTTTAAATTTTTAAATTTTTATTAGATATTAAGATTTTTAGATTTTAAGATTTTAGGATTTTTAGATTTTAAGATTTTTAGATTTTTAGATTTTAAGGTTTTTAAATGTTTAGATTTTTTTAAGATATTTAGATTTTTAGATTTTTAAATTTTTCAATTTTTAGATTTTTAGATTTTTAGATTTTTAGATTTTTAGATTTTTAGATTTTTAGATTTTTAGATTTTTAGATTTTTAGATTTTTAGATTTTTAGATTTTTAGATTTTTAGATTTTTAGATGTTTAGATTTTTAGATTTTTAGATTTTTAGATTTTTAGATTTTTAGATTTTTAGATTTTTAGATTTGTAGATTTTAAGATTTTTAGATTTTTAGATTTTAAGATCTTTGATTTTTAGATTTTAGATTTGAAGATTTGAAGATTTGAAGATTTTTTTTAGATTTTTAGGTTTTTAGATACATATTTACATATTTAGATATTTAGATATTTTGATATTTAGATATTTAGATCTTTAGAGTTTTAGATTTTTAGATTCTTAGATATTTAGATTTTTAGATTTTTAAATTTTTAGATAAAAAAACTCTTGGCTTTAGGACAAAGAAACCCTACTGAGCCCATGCGCCACGTCATGCCGGCCAGTTCAGCGCAAGGGTGTCCCACTTAGGACCTGTGCATAAACCTCCCCACCCCCCCCCCCCCCCCACGTAGACTTTTCTCCATACACTTTTTTGAATTTTTGTATGGAGCGTAGACTTTAGTCAAACCTCCCCAGAAAAGTTACATATCAATATGAAGAAAAATTAAAGACAGGTAAATTTTACCGATAGGCCGAATTTTAGATCCATAGACTCTCATTTGAACACTTTACCACATTTCCATAATAATGACAATTTTATTCTATTTGGTAATAACTTATATATACGCTTCTGAATTTATATTATGTTTACGCTTCTGAAACTGGTTAAGTTTATTAATAAAGACATAAGCCAAATTCCCCGTCGACTTGTGATGAACAAATTCCATAATGGTAAGTCTCATATATTTGTACACACACTGTTCCACATCAACTCATCGACTTGAGTAATATAACACTATGGATATCCGGGTTTTCTATCAAAATATAATACTTGGAGTGATCCTTTAGTCTTATTATTGCACGTAAAAGTCAAACAGGTAAAAGGGATAAGCATGAGGAAATGTCGAGGGGATAATTTATGCCCGCGCCGATCACGCTGCCGCCGCCGCCGCCAAGAACGACCGCGGCGTGGCGCCGGCTGCGCCGCCGCCACCGTCTGAAAATACCATATACGCCGCCGCCGATTCAAAGTAGATCGGCGCACAGGTCTAATTGCATGTCACTGTGAATCGGAACTGGTTACTGATACGAGTCTTCACGCAATAATCTCCACGAAAAGACTCCTCGATCGCTCACCTGGCCACGTTCATCCAACCGTTGGAGATAAGCAGGGCTTTGTATCTACCATAAGAAAACAAGCGGAACCCACGTAGCCTTCATTAGATACTAAACAAAAGGTGAAATGAATCGTCGGAGAGGTTATTTAGACAGAATGCCCTGTTTGGTGCACAGAACAAAAATGTATTTATTTAAAACGGTCGTTGGGAGCATCTATTCTAAGAAGGTTAAGTGATGCTCCATTTCACTACGAATGGTAGGAACTTAAGCATTAACTATTGTCCTAGCCCAATACGGCTTATGGTTATAGCGACATTTCTCGCTCATAGAATAGAGAGGAATGTCTAAGAATATAAGAACGGGTGGTGAGAGAAAGTCAATAAAATTTCTTAGATTGAAGCAACAAAGATTTACCAAACAGGTTTTTTTCCGATATTGAAGATGTAAATTCACGTCAGATTATTACTCTAAACTGTCCCTGTATCCCATTTGTTTCTGAAATGATAATGATAAGAAGTATATTAAGGTAGTATTTTTTTAAATATAGCATAAAAATTCAGAATAAACATTTGCGAAATGATCTGAGAGAGGCAAGAAGTCTGTTTCAATTAAAATATGTTAATGTTTAAGTTATATCGTAATGAGAGCAATTTGCGATTTATTTGCGATATGTCATGTCTTCATCGTACTGCGTCAAAAACTCAATCGCATTACATCGTAAGACGTGTGCGATTCAATCTGTTATAAACAAAATTGATTTTAAAGCAATTTTGTGTATAACAGATTGAATCGCACACGATTTCAAATCAATTCGTCAAAACATGTTGCATTTTTTCTTGATTAAAATCAGCATGATTAACATATGTCCACAGATGGGATTAATGTTGTTCGTGATATTATTAATATAGATACATAGCAGTGGCAACTTTTCCGTATTATATTGGAAGAAAATAATCAGAATCGAATGTTTTGTGTGTTGCTAAACGATTAACGGTAAGTGGGCGAATAAATTGTAAATAACTTGTGTTCTCAGTGTTCGGAATTCAGTGCATATTCACCGATTTCCACTGGAGGTCTGCTTATTGAGCCCAAGATAGTTTCCGCTTCCCTACGTAAATTTTAGTTGTCATGGCAGTGATGTGAAAAATAGTTTGGACAGAACATCGATGAAGCGATTATCTACCAAAGAAGTTGCACAAATTATCCCTCCCTAAGGTTCAACTTAGTTTGTTAAATTTTTTCAAAAATCTAAATCTGTCTTTCAGATCGCATCATTTTGCGAAGAATTAAAAATATGAGCTGAAATTGTACAACGCTAAAAACTGTTTTAAATTTTTCGAAAAACATGTGTTAAGGTGTCATACAGATTGAAACTCATCCCGACCCTTAATCAAATAGCAACTATTCGATTTTTCATTGTTTCCAGCAAAAATCACCCATCCAATCCACCCACCTTTTCTACCCGCACAACAAAGTAAACCGTGAAATTGATTTGTCATTTGCTGCCTTTTCCGAATGGCTCGTAGTCCATGGCTTACTCTTTAGAAAGTAAGCATATCCCGTTCTTCACCAAGATTAGCTCACTGCACTGGGGGAAAAAATCGCTGCAGGATGTGAGCAAACTGGATTATTGGCCTACTTCAAAAGCCTCAAAATGGGAGAAGGAAAATCCGCAATGTTGTTTACTCGTTGACTCGTTCGTTGACGCTGTTGACGACAATTTGCGAATTTTTGTTAACTCCCCCCACAACAAAAACGACAACTACGACGACGACGACGACGACGACGACGACGATTGCAATCTGCGGCCAAAACCGTTCAACAGGAGTTTTATGACCTGTGTGCACCATCGACCGCCACCGGAAGAGATTATTATGCTACTGGTTGTGGAATTTTTCCTCCTCTCCCTATCGAGAGGAAAACAACAATGGGGTCGAGTTGAACTTTTGTTTACCAGTTTAGCTCGCTCTTGTAGATGTTTGATTGGAAAATTGACTTGTAAATATTTTATTTGTGCCTTTTTTTTAAACGGGATGGTCGGAAAAACCGCAAAATTTTGACGAAGGAATAACCTCATCAGCTGAAGAAATTCAATGCATTTTCTTGGATGTTTGCTACTCTCATCGGGCCACTTCAGGACACGCTGGTAGCAATCAGGGCCAAAAGTTCAGTGCAGCTCATTGAAAAGGGAGGGGAGATTTCTGAAGAGTTCTTTCAGAATTTCTTCGTGGTGAGTTTTTTAATGAATGGGGAATCGAAGAAGTAACGCGATCTTAACTTTTATTTTGCCTCCATCGTGGTGCTGTGGTGTGCTGGTGGAAAAAAACATCTCATCTTTCCAGCTCATTTTCGCTATGAAGCCAACAACCACGGTAGACTGCACAAGTGGAAAACTGAATGCCGCATTATAAAAATTCTTCGCAATCTTTTTCTTAAGAAAATTTTAATGAGATGGATTCGCTTCTCCGAGGGTTTGGGTATGGATTCACGCGAATATGCTGATAGTTAGGTGAAAACTATTTACAGAAAGGATTTCGCCCGTCTTTGAGCTGCCGATAGGAAGATAAGAACTGACCAAGGACCGTCGAAAGGATTTGCCAGAGCGGCTTGGTGAGGTTTTTCTTTTTCATCTTGAAGGATGTAATATAACATTCTATGAGTCGAGATGTAACAGGATGATGGGCTTAGTGCTTGAGTGAATGGAAAATCAGAAAAGTCTACAGACCTGCACGAAGGCAGCTGCAATAAGTGTTTCATACTTAAGTTTGGAATTTGATCAGAAAAGAAATTTAATGTTGTACAGGTGGGTATTACCTGTTGGAATCTCATGTGGCCTCTAGTGTGTGGGTACTAATAAATTGGCATGAAACTTAAATTAATTATTGGCTGAAAATCTAAAACTTTCCAATCAAATGACAAGCGATTCAAACTGTGGAAACCATAGAAGAATATTATCTAGAAAATTATAACTTTCCTACAGTAGATCAGAAACGGATTTTTGGAAATTTTGGACCCTTTATTTGTGGTTTAGCTTAACATTTTGCTCGATCATTTCATTTCACTTTCATTCTGCTTATTTAACGATATTATTCAGGGTGAACGATAATTTCGAATACAACTATTGATCATTGTGTAGGTGCGAAGCATATGCATTCTGTGTATTGGTGTCAGCTTTAGCTTCACATGTAGGCTAACCAATTTCAACTTTCAGTCAGAATATAATCACTTTGTTATCGTCGAAACAATGGTTTTTCCCACTCATTCAATGTGCTGTCGTCTGTCATCTATCGAGTTCACCGTTGACAGCCGTCACCGTAGTTCAATCGGGTTACACCGTAGAACGCCATCCTGAGGCAGTGCGCCCAACGGCAACATCCTCCTCCCCATCTAACCACCATCTATGTCCAAGATAGCCAGTTTTGCGAAGGGCCTACACAACAATCCCCTCGTAGCTCTCACGACAGCCTGACGGATTCTTCCGTCACCCCAGGTACAACCTCCATCACACATCCATTGATCCAACTATTCCTCTTGGCGTCCTCGATAATCAGCACCTGGTCACCGATACCGATTGACTGCTTCCTCGAACCATTTCTCCGGGTTAGGGTTGGCAGCATCTCTTGAACCCATCGCCTCCAAAAACAGTCAAGTTGATGGTTGATCATGTTCCAGGAGGTCTTCATAGCTAACGAGTTATCGATCGGCTCTGCCACTGGTTGTCGAACGCCACTCGAGCTTCCAAGCAGGAAATGGTTTGGAGTCAGTGCTTCGCTTTCCTCCGCGTCTAAAGGCAGGTACGTGAGTGGGTGATTGCTAACGATCGACTCTGCTTCGATTACCAACGTGTTCAGGGATTCGTCGTCAAGCTTCCGGTCATTGGGTGCCTAACCCATCATCTCCAGTTGACGGAACGTACCATACGTTCCCATGCAACCCCAACCCATGTGGGGATACGAAGGAGGAATGAAGAGCCACTTTGTTGTTGTATTAGTCAGGGTTGCGGCAAAACCTAGCTGAAGCTGCCTCATCAGCACCCGCTCCGCGCCATGGAAATGTGTGCCGTTATCCGTGTGGAATTCGGCTGGAGCCCCACGACGACACACGAAGTGACGAATGCTGTTAATGCAAGCATCCGTTGACAAACTGTGCACCGCCTCGCAATGTACTGCACGAACAGTGAGACAAGTGAATAGTGCTATCCATCCTTTTGCGGTGCTGCGGCCCATCTTCACTAACAAGGGTCCAAACAAATCTAGGCCAACGTAGGTAAATGGTCTGGCAAAAGAAGCTAGGCGGGCGAGAGGAAGTGAAACCATCTTCGGAATTCGAGGAACAGCTTTGCGTACTTTGCAAACGGTATTCCATTTACTAACGGTTCCGAGTTGACGTGCCGAAACTTCTGATGAAAGGCGTCTACGATCAGAGACCCGATGATATCTGGGACGGATCGCTGGAAATTTCGCGTCGTTATACACATTTTCAGATGCTTCTATTCGACCGTCCACTCTTAACATTCAAAAAAAAAAATCAGGAAAAAAAGAATCCTACTCCCATCCCTCCAGCCAGCGCCGAGAAGCTGAAAGCTACAGGGTGCAGCAGAAAATAATGCGAAAATTTGTTCTATTTCTTTCAAATCCCATTTTCAACTAATTCAGTTGCAGTTATCTTTATATAGTCCTTTAAAACAAATTTATTCAATGTGTCCTCCATTTTTATTAATAACATCCTCGAGCCGACGCCGGAAGCCAGAGCATGCCTTTCGGACGTAGTCCTCCGACTTTGACTGCCATGTACGTGTTATGGATGACTTCAGGGTGCATGCAAAGCACGGACGTCCGCTTCCCGGCTTCCGCTGCTTAGGACCATCCTGCAGGGACTTTTTATGCGGTAAACTGTTGCCAAATGGCACCCTACCACCCTGGCAATATCTTTCGGCTTCTTCTGGGCGCGCAACAAACTGGTGATCACTTCTTTCGCGAACATTTTGACGAATTTGCAATAAAACAATTAAAATGTTTGGATGCAGCACTTGAAAGTAAACATGAAAAAATACACACTTTCGAAAGAAATTAGTCACTAGCTACACGAATCAACCCAATACTCAAGTTTGAACATTTTCGCATTATTTTCTGCCACACCCTGTATAGAAACGAAAATGAAGCGTAAGGAGGAGAAGATGGAGACCGAGCGGCTAATTAAGAAGAAAGAGGGCGAAATTAATACTGCGCTGCGTGAAAAGGCGCCTAGAGTGGAGCCTACGCGAACAGCAGTTAGAAGCCGCCAAGGGGTCACGCGAAAGGGAAATGGAGGAAAAACGGACCCTATTCGAAACGTAACTGCGGAAAAAATAGGAGCACTTTGAACAAATGAAGGCGATGAAAGTCGAAAAAAAGCCTAAGAAAGCGATTCAGAGATCAGGATCCCAGGACGTCCAACCTATTACAGCAAAACAGTATCCGAAGGAACAAGGACCTTGCAAGCTGGCGAAAGAAAATCTCGATCGCCTCCGCGGAAGCTCCGATTTCAGCGACGATGGGGAAGTGGTCTATGGAGAAGACGACGATATGAAAAGTCAGATCAGCTCCCAAAACCGGCAGGGGCACCAGCGTGCCGGGCTCAGTTAAGCGCCAGGAATGGGCTCACGAGGAAACTTCTCACGTAGCCTCTGTTCTTTGGAGCCTACCAAGCGTCCTAATGAAGCTTGTGGTTACTCGGATGTAAAGAACTTGGTGATACTCCAAGAAAGCTTAAAGGTTGCTGCGCTCGAATCAGTTCGTGGACAACGGCTCCTTCCTAAATCGGTTCTCAAGATAATTACGAAGCTCCGACAACTTTATGGCCACCCTGAGTAAATGCAGCAAAGTTATCTCGAGATACGGAAGCTGGATTCCCCTGGAGCCGACCTGTGGGACAGTTTTATCCCTTTCGAAAATGCAGTAGAACAGCTCTGTGAACATTTGGAAGCAGCCGAGCTTACGCTATATCTTGTGAATACAATCCTGATTCAGGATTTGTTCAACAAGCTTCCGGACGGAGAAAAGCGACAATGGTTGCACTACAAACGGAAGAAAAAGAAGGTGGCTCTACGAAAGTCGGCGGATTTCATCTCCAAGATCATGCCCGACGCTTGCGAGGTGAACGTCAACTAAGATTACAAGCCGGACACTAAAGTAGCAGCTGAACTGTTGTATACAGCCACAGTGAATGGATCCAACGATTCGGAACGAATGGAAGAAACAGAAGCCGTGTAGAGCGTGCCAACGAGACGACCATCGGCTAAGATTCTGCCAGCACTTCAAAAACTTATCCTTTGCAGATCGAATGAAGATCGTCACCAAATGGAGACTGCTGCAAGGTTTGTCTGAAAGATCATAGTGAGCAATGTCGTTTCAAGATTCACTGCGACGTAGATGATCTCCTGATCCATCCGGCCACAACAGCGGTTGCCATGCACGCATACATCAAGCCCAGTTGTATAATGATGTTCCGGATAGTTCCAGTTATCATTCACTGCGGAGAACTGGCTGTACTTGCTTTCCTTGACGAAGGAACTTCCATCACGTTGATATAGACCGAATTGGCTGATTTTCCTAAGCTTTGTGGAGTGAAAAAAAACGCTTATTTTCAATTGGATTCGGGTGATATTTGCCGAGTGGAGAAGAACTCCAGACGGATGAATTTGTGGATTACCGCTGTTGATGAGGAGAAACAGGAGAAGACTTTGCTGCAGTCGGTGTATACGGTCGACAAGCTAAGAATAAGCACCAGACGCTCAAGGCTGATGAACTATCGACGCAGTATGACCAAATGCGTGGATTGCCGATCAGTGGACCCTGGAAGCAAAGATTGGCACTACAAGCTAGTTGATCGCAGTACGGTGCCAACTCGGCTGGACGGGCCACGGCGAGCATCTCCTGAATCACAGGGCAACTATCTAGGCTCCCATCAGCAAGTCTCCAACGAAGAGCTTCACGATCTGCTCAAGAACCATGACGCTCTTGAAGAGTCCGAAGTACGGGTACACCAGGAATCGGCTGAAGACAAAAGGGCTCGGACAATACTGGAGCAGGCCACAAAACGTGACGGGACTTCTCTGGATCAAGGACGACGTAAGCCTCCCGGACAGCTACCCTATGGTACTGAAGCGACTAAAGCAGTTGGAGAGGAAATTGGAGAAGTTGCCGGAGTTCTATCAAAACATTCGGAGCCTGATCGAAGAATACTAAGCTGAAGAATATGCCCATGAAGCCACTGAAAAAGAGTTGCTTACGGTGGATCCTAAAAAGGTATGCTATGGGCCTGTGTGACCCGCGGAATGTGATCACGAATCCGAAAAAAACCGGAAAAAGTCTGACTCATCTGGGACGCAGCGGCTATGGCTCAAGGAGTTTCCGATGCTGCTAAAAGGGCCGGACCTACTAGTACCGCTGGTATCGGTGTTTTTCATTTTCCGAGAGCGGCGGATTGCTTTCAGTGGGGACATTCGCGAAATGTACCATCAAACGAAGATAATTGCCAAAGACAAATCAGCCCAACCGTTTTCCGGCACAACAGCGCAGAAAAGCCGAAAGTGTATGTGATGGACGTAGCCACGTTTGGTCCAACATGCTCGCCTGCATCAGCACAGTACATCAAATATCGGAATGCGGAGGCGCATTCCGGGTAGTTCCCGGAAGCAGTGGTGGCCATCATCAAAAGGCACTATGTTGATGACTACTTCAACAGTGCCGATACGGTTGAGGAAGCGATAGAATGAGCAAATTAGGTGAGGCTTATTCATAAGCAAGGAGAGTTTGACGTTCGAAACTGTGTGTAGAATTCGCCGGAAGTTCTGAGTGTGTTAGGAGACACCAAACCTGGAGGCCCAGTCAACCAACATAGGCAGAATATAAAGAAACGTGTCCTTGAGGTAAGCTGGGAGCAAGAAGTAGATACCTTTGCCTTTTCCGCAACACCCGGCCGGAAATGCAAGCCTGTTTGGGCGGTGAAAATTGGTACACAAAGAGAAACGTCCTAAGATGTGTAGTAGGTTTTTTGACTCGTTGTGGCTGTTGTCCCTATTCACGATTCATGGTAAGATGCTCATTCAACATCTCTGGAGAAGCGGTTGCGCGTGGGATCAAGAAATCGATGAGCGCGGCTGGAACATGTGGCAGCAGTGGATTGAATTTCTTCCGAAAATCGAGGCACTACGAATTCCACGATGTTATCTGGCTTATGCTGAATTTTCGTCGATAGAGTCCCTCAAGCTACACATTTTCACTGACGCAAGCGAACTCGCTTATAGTTGCGTGGCATACCTACGGTCGGTCGTCGATGGAGCAGTGAACTACAGTCTGGTCATGTCTCGCGCAAATGTAGCGCCACTAAACCCTCAGCCGATTCCCAGACTGGAATTGATGGCTGCCGTCCTAAACTCTCGAATAAGCCAAACCTTCCTGCAAACAATTTCGCTGCATATCGAACGCATCACTCTGTGGACCGATTCCCGAACTGTACTGTCGTGGCTGCAGTCTGATCAGTATAAATACGAACAGTTTGTCACATTTAGAGTCGGTGCAGAACGAATCGGATTGGGTGAAGGGTCCGCCGATCAACCGCGCAACCAGTGGCCGGTGATCGACCCAATCGCATAAAACGAGGCGGCGAGAGGATTAGTGATGTTCCATGAAGTGGACAGTGTGAGCGTTGATTTTCAATAGACGGGTGACCACAATTGTGGTCCCATTCATCACCAACTGTCGCCGCAAAAAGCAGGCTACGGAGAATCATTGTCCATAAATAAAAACAAGGTATCCAACAGTTCAACAACCACTTCAACAAGGAGAGCTTCGACAAGCAGAAACTATTCTGTGAAAGCAGTCACAATTTGCTAGTTTTCCGGATGAGATGAACATACTTACACCAAATTTCGACCTAGAAGAAGGTCAGTCACCGAAGCGATTCGAGAGATCAAGCGTCCTGTACAAACGGTTCGATAAGAAATTTCCGATCATTTTATCGGGGAGACACGAGTTAACCCAAGAGTTGATCCTGCATTACCACCAGAAGTTCGGCCATGCTAATGGTGAGACCGTGTTCAAAGAACTTCTTCAGAAATTCTGAAAACAGAACGCACGGACAGCTATACGACGAGCGACCGAGACATGCGTGTGTGCGAAGTAAACCGATGTGTTCCAGCTCCGCCCATGATGGGACCGTTGACCGTTCAGCGTACCACTTTTCACCTACGGCCGTTCAGTGCGGTAGGAGTTAACTATCAAAGTCCAGTGGAGGTAACCAAAGGTCGCAGAATGAAGAAAAGATGGGGTGTGGTATTCACGTATATGGCTGTGAAGGCCGTGTACATGGACGTGGTCTACAGTCTGAGTACGCAGTTATGCCTGATGGCCATCAGATGCAGAAAGGGCTATCAGATGCAGAAAGGGTCACTTCGTCCACCATAGCATGGCATTTCAACCCTCCCAGTACACCACACATAGGTCGTGTCTGGGAATGGATGGTATTGTCCGTCAAAGAAGCTCTGGGAGTTTTGGACGATGGGTGGAAGTTGAAAGACAATATTCTCGTTACGGCCTTGGTAGAACCTGAGGATATGATAAGTAGTCGACCGTTGCCATATTATTCCACAGGAGTCCTCCGGGGAGGAAGCTATATCTCCAAATTAATTCATCCGTGGAACGATGACCAAGGTAGATGTGGACAACCCGGAGAAATACCATGAAACTCTTTGCAACATGTATCACCGATTGCGGTGCTTGGCCAACAAGCTGTGGGAACGGTGGTCACAGGAGTACTTTCCCACTATCTATAATCGCCCGAAATGGTTCGAGGATATGAAAGAAACACGTTGAACGAAACAACAGGAAGCAATGGAGACGAGGACGCGTACAGGAAGTCATTTAAAGGGTGATACGGTCAAAATTTGGTCAAGGGAAATCGGTGAAATCGTTTATTTAAAAAATCAAATTAAATTTCTTTTTCAAGTTCAATTAGTATAAAATTCAGGAAAAATATTCAGTTAGGCTTCCGCTTTTCCAAATCCGAATTGCCGGGCCTTACGCTTGACCCCTGCCATCAGATTTTGTACAGCCACCTTGTCCACCTTCTTCGCCGCAGAAAGCCAGTTTGCCTTGAACTGCTGCTCGTCCTTAGCAGTTTTTTTGGTCTTCTTTAGGTTCCGCTTGACAATAGCCCAGTATTTCTCAATTGGGCGGAGCTCTGGCGTGTTGGGGGGGTTCTTGTCCTTGGGAACCACCTGCACGTTGTTGGCGGCGTACCACTCCATGGCCTTTTTACCGTAATGGCAAGATGCCAAATCCGGCCAAAACAGTACGGAACAACCGTGTTTCTTCAGGAAAGGCAGCAGACGTTTGTTCAAACACTCTTTCACGTAAATTTCTTGGTTGACAGTCCCGGAAGCTATGAAAATGCTGCTTTTCAAGCCACAGGTACAGATGGTTTGCCAAACCAGATATTTCTTTGCGAACTTTGACAGTTTTGTGTGCTTGAAAATATCTGCTACCTTTCCCCTTCCTTTTTGCCGTACAAAACTCCTGTCCCGGAAGCTGCTTGTAGTCGGCTTTGACGTAGGTTTCGTCGTCCATTACCACGCAGTCAAACTTCGTCAGCATCGTCGTGTACAGCCTCCGGGATCGCGCTTTGGCCGTCGTATTTTGTTTATCATCGCGATTTGGAGTCACTACCTTCTTGTAAGTCGATAGTCCGGCTCGTTTTTTGGCTCGATGCACGGTTGTAGACGATACACCCAGCTTATTTGCGGCATCTCGGAGAGATAGGTTAGGGTTTCGCTTGAAACTACCGGCAACTCTCTTTGTCGTCTCAGCGGCTTCCGGTTTTCGATTTCCCCCCGATCCAGACTTCCTGGCTGTCGACAAACGTTCCCCAAACACTTTAATTACATTTGTAACGGTTGATTTGGCAACTTTTAGCGATTTTGCCAACTTTGCGTGCGAGTAGCTCGGATTTTCGCGATGCGCTAGCAAAATTTTGATACGCTGCTCTTCTTGCTTGGACGGCATTTTGACAACTGCAGAGTGAATTCCAAAATCAAAATAAGAGCAACATTCCACACACACACACACACCTTCAAAATGAGGGGTGTTCAGGTTTTTTAAATGCAAAATTGAAAGAAATACGTCAAGTTGATATTGACCAAATTTTGACCGTATCGCCCTTTAGTGAACAGATGGAAAGATTCGTCAAGTGGATGTGAGGACGCCGATTGGCCAGGTATATCGACGAAGTGTGGCGAATCTGACGGTAATGGAGAATTTACCGTAAGAATGGTAAGAATATGAAAGGTGAAAGCAAATACGAAGGAAAATTGTTCGAGGCGCCTTTAAGTAGAAGAAGAAAATTGAATTTTTGAATGTGAATAGTGGAATTATGTGAAATAATACTTACCAGGAACTTAACCTGAAGAAGGTTCGTTGTAAGGTACCAAGTATCTGAAAAGCCGATTTTAGCGGTGTGTTTGAAGGTTCTCCCAGCAAGAGATGCAATTCATGGTTCATTCGCCTCCTCCGCGTTCCGTCTTCCATCTGCACTCCAGTAGGCACGATTGTCAAGCCACAATGCGCCTTTGTATCTCTCTGTTGGTGTCGTTATCGGCGGTCACCAAGAAGCTCAAATACACGAGTTTGCCTCAAAGTTACGTGCTACAATATCAACGTCGTCAGCGAAGCCAAAAAGTTGGATAGACTTCCTGTAGATCGTGCCACTCGTGTCTATCCCAACTTTCGGATCACACCCTCCAATGCAATATTTAATAGAAAACACGACAGTTCATCACCTGGCCTTAACCCTCTCCAAGATTCATAGGGACTCGAGTGTGTCCCTGAGATTCGGTCGACACATATCAACTTACCGCGACAGCAGCCCAAATAGAGTTTAAATCAGTTCAAAGTGGCTAAATATTGAAAAAAAAAACTATCAAAATTGAGAATAGGTCCAATATGAATAATTTACTAGACGTCGCACAAACTTAACGTACCGTTTACCAAACCAGATCATGCTGCTAAATCAACCCTTTCATTCAACATCGCAGTTATATCTACGCTTTCCATATTTACCCTGAATTTGAGTGGAACTATTGCTGCTATTGTCCTGGTTTTGAATCAACAGCTTTAAACATTGAGGATGTATGTTAGTAGAGTAGCAATCTCGGGCGGCGTTCATGCTCATACTTGAAAGCACCTTAAGAGTGCTCAATTATCTCTAAGGAAGCCATTTAACACAAGAAGTTTGAAATGAATGTGGAAAAATATCATCATTGACAATTGAAGTTCAATCATTTCTCATTGACTTAAACTAAGGTCTGTATCCGCAATAATCCGGACACCTCAAAACATGAATAAAACATAAATTTTGCATTATCTTTCCATCGTACTTGTTTATTTCAGATTCATGTTATGTGTTTTAACAATTCGTGAAGACAAAACATAGTTATTCGGTATTTGCATAAAATTTTCGAACTTTGCGCTTAACTCCGTCCATTAGGGTTTGTAGAGACTCTTCAGAAATCGTAGAAGCCGTCTTTGTCCAAATTTGCTGGAAGTCTTTGTTGTCTTTGATTCCTTGCTTATTTCCAGAACGCTTCCGCTTCATCAGAGCCCAATATCTCTCGATTGGTCGTAGCTCTGAGCAATTTGAGGGGTTTGAGGTTTTTGGTACAATGTTCACTTGATTAGATTTGATACCACTCTATCACAGTTTTAGCATAGTGACATGGTGTAAATCGGGCCAGAACAAAGGTTTTTCTTTGAGACATTTGAAGAAGGGTAGCAATCGCTTCTGCAGACACCCTTTCTGATAGATCTCCATGTTGATTGTGCCTGTAGTGACGAAAGATTTACTCTTTTTACCACACGTGCAAATTGCTTGCCACACAAGGTATTTTTTGAGAAATTTCGATGCCTTCTTCGTTCTAAAATGCTCAGCTTTAGCATTTCTGGCCATAGCAGAATAAAAAGCCAGCCCTGGAAGCTGCTTGAAATCCTCCAGGACATAAGTTTCATCGTCCATAAACTTCCGTCAAATATTCGCAGTACATACGTCGAGCCCGTGATTTTGCTGACAAGTTCTGTTTGTCGTTGCGATTAGGAACTGCTTTTGCTTTATACGACTTAAGTCCCAAACGTTGTTTTGGTTTTTGGACAAAACCAGGCGACATCCTTATTTTACGATCCACCGTTCGAATGCAGAGATTTGGGTTTTTCGCTAATATCCTTTTCACCTTTCGGTCCATGACACGATCCAATGTTTTTGTCACTTCTCGGTTTCCTCTCCACCGTCAAACGTTCCGAAAATGATTTGAGCGCATCGTGAACAGTGGATTTAGGGAAATCCAATGTTTTTGCAAGGTCCCGTATTGACAAGTCAGGATTTGCCGTACGCCCGTACAAAATTCGCTCGCGCACTTGTTTTTCTTTCGTCGCCATCTTGAATACTAAACACAAATCTTTTTCATCATAGACTCTCAGCTATACCACAGTGAAATTTTTCATTCCTACGTGCAATATTTCAAAAGTTGCAATGATTTGAAGGTGTTCGGATTAATGTGGATACAGATTTTAAATCTATGTTTTTTTTGGGTTAATGAATGAACGTATAAGGAAATCCGCTGAACTAGTTTTCACTGTCTCCCGCTAATAAATCAGCATAATACTTGTTTCTATACGTATTTCTACGGTTTAAGTCGTATCCTGTGAGCCAAATTGTCCGATATTCTTCTGATGATGCACATCTATTTCAATCAGCGTAGAGAAATTGCTTTTGTCCCGCTGAGAGATACCCCAAACAAACAAAGACATTATTCTCAATTGAACCGATTATTGCACGCTTCCACACGACAAACGATCATCATCATCGTTTGCTTTCGCTTCGCACGGGCCATATCGAGTCACAATTATAAAACCAAACCGAAGCAATTGTGCCTTCGTCAAATTGTTTGATAATGATCTATTTAGGTAGAAGATGGTCGTCCTTTCACAGCCTCATAACAAAATAATAATAATACATCACTGATTCCATTATTCCGGGTGAACCCAATAACATGTAGACCGACCGGACAATGACAGACCATCCACAAATATTTTTGAAACCCGTATAATTAGATTTAATTCATTTCGGTGCTCTACACATGGCCGGAGTTTCCAATGTATCATCGCACGAACCAGATCCTCCCGCCCATGCCCAACGCGTTCCACCGGTGAGATGAAGGAGTTCGAAGGCGAAGGCGACACGGGTTGAGGGTGAGTATCCAATTGATGTTTTTGATTAATCACGATGATATTGGGTTTTTGGAGAACTTGCACCTTTCTATACTCGTTTGAAACAAGACCGAAGTGGAGGAGAATGGAAACCGATTCCCGACATTGCACACACATGGAACATTGTACGTGATATGTTGTTCTCTTCGGTCCACAGACGAACCTGGCCTGGTCCACACGGGATTTTCAATCAATTCACGCTCCTGCGCGCCAAACAAATGAATGCGTGCTCTGGTGAAGTTTGAAATTTCATCGTAATCATCATCATCATCATCATGATCATCATACCACCACCAGCAAACGAGCAAGCACCACTGATGAGGGGCATCAACAAGCCCGTGGTATGTAAATGCCATCACGCTTTGGATCGAATATTTCCGACGAATGTGGATTGAATTTTGCCGCCAAGCGATAGACAGCTGAGAGCTTTGATTGGATTTGCAATCCGAGCGGAGAGTGTGGACTCCCGTGGCGAGGGGCGTGAAGCTTCAAATTGAAAGTAGTTCGAGGCATGCTTTTCATCAGTGCCGGCCGGGTGAGTGTCTCAAAAATGCTATTCATATACAATTCGAGTGGCTCGGTGGATTCTGCTTTGCGGAGCACGGAACCAATTCATAATCTCATAAATTAACACCAACAAGAAATTAGCAGCACCGTTCGGTTCCAATCCCGAAAGACAAACATTACCAACCAGACAACTGATAATGCGAAAGCACACATATTATACATCCCATTACGCTAAGCCCCGGTCGTCACACGAACCGGTGGGTTACAAATGTTTACCCGCTCATGACTATATGATCCATATTTCATGCAAAAACATCGCTTTCCTCGACGTGTTCGTGGGGGAAACTTCATAAAATTATCCGCAACCGTTTTCGTCGGCATCATCGTCGTCGCCGCCGGGGGAAAATTCACTGTTTATTGTGTTTTAATGTGGCTTTAATAATGTATGTACGAAGGATACGTTCCTGTGTACGGTTCCCAGGAAAGGATGGGAATATAAGGACACATGTAAACAACGACCGGGAACGGGATTCATCGTTCCACCGGGTCTAATATGCCGTGGCCAGAGTAAAGCGACTGGTGGAGAGACAATTCAACGGAAACCTACCCGATGATTACCCAAAGATGATTACTTACAACAGCGGAGTAGACGATCGAGGGTTTGAGGAGCGGTATGTTGGTGTTGTGTGGTTGTGTGCCTTACTGGTTGTTCAACAAAGCTTGTGACAGTACTTTATAGTCGCTTCTTACTCTTTGGCTAATGAATTAAGATCAATTAGGAGATAATTTAGTGTGTTTGATTTAATAAAAGCATTGCCGGATATGAGTCATGAGGGAGGAATGAATTAACCTATTAGAATAAATTTACTATGGGAATTTAAAAATGGGTCAGGATGCGACAGACCTCTGGTCCTCAGAAGTTCCTACCGCACGCCTCCACTAGTCAAATGATCACAAAAGACTGCCAGCTACAGCAACATGGAGACGCTGGTTGGCGTAACCTGGGCAATGTTGTCATTTTCAGCGATTCCACGGGAAAAGAATAGAGTTGAAAAAAAAAGTTGTCCGGTTTTGCTCAAAATCGCTTGGTATGTTCTTCATCGAAAATAATGAGTATTTTTTTATTTTTTTATTAGGGTGACCATGTTCGATATAGGGTTACCAGAAAAATCGACATTTTTCGAAATATTTTACTTAAAAAAAAAATAACAACTGAACCGCTGGATCGATTTTTAATATTTTTTTATAAATAGAAAGATTATTACTTTTTTGTTTTTATTACATATATTTATTAAAATAATTAATGTACTCAAATTTGCTAAAATGGTCAATTTATTTGTTTTTTATGATTTTCGAAATGTTGGACCACAACGACTATTTATTTTTATATTTTTTTATAAAAATTCAAACATTTTTACATAACATATCAAAAAATCTCAAATGTTCATCAAGCCGTTTTTGAGTTAAATTTTTTGAAAAGGTATTACAAAAGTAGGAATAGCTTTTATCCAACTTTGTTCTCCTTTCCACTGCATAACCATATAGTTTAGGAGTAGGTTTCCTGTAACTATTAATCTAAACATGGCAATTTGAGCAGTCGTGCTTCATTGTATTAAACGTTTCTTTAGTAAGGTTTCAGTTCGGTTCACTCAATGTGGATTAATTCAAAATATGAGTTAAGTTTACTCAGTCGTGGTTTACGCTACAACTCAAATTCGGCATGAGTGCCCCTGCAATCCTTATAAGCACTCATGCTGAATTTGGACGCTAACGGACCATTGTGGCTCCAGTTATAGCGAAAACCATGGCTGAGTAAATCCTAGCAATGTTAGTCTCTGCTTTTAAACAATTTGAGGCTGATTTGAAGTTCTTACATTTAATGGGGTCAGAATTGGCCCAGCCTCCCCTACTTATGATGGGTACATTACTTCACAAATAAAACTAGATTTGTAAACATGGTTATCATGAATTTATCAGGAATAAGTTTGATAACTTCAATGAAATGATTCCCGCAGTTATTTTGAAGTGATGGAAAATGATGCTCCTTCCATGTGTGTATGGGCAAAAAACTTGAAATTTTCAAAAAATTTAACTCAAAAACGGCTTGATGAACATTTGAGATTTTTTGATATGTTATGTAAAAATGTTTGAATTTTTATAAAAAAATATAAAAATAAATAGTCGTTGTGGTCCAACATTTCGAAGAACATAAAAAACAAATAAATTGACCATTTTAGCAAATTTGAGTACATTAATTATTTTAACAAATATATGTAATAAAAACAAAAAAGTAATAATCTTTCTATTTATAAAAAATATTAAAAATCGATCCAGCAGTTCAGAAGTTATGATTTTTTTTAAATAAAATATTTCAAAAAATGTCGATTTTTCTGGTAACCCTATATCAAACATGGTCACCCTAATAAAAAAATAAAAAAATACGGGTCTCATTATTTTCGATGAAGAACATACCAAGCGATTTTGAGCAAAATCGGACAACTTTTTTTTTCAACTCTATTCTTTTCCCGTGGAATCGCTGTTTGACAATAGCAAAGTGAGGGGGTGCGACTGATGATTGTGTTCCAATATATAACTTTGAAAACCCATACCTGTTAAGGTGAATCGCTGCTCCATGTATTTTTTCCTATCTTTTATCTCGCTCTCGCAAACTCACCTTGCAATTTCAAATTGATAAATCTCGATTGTTTGTGAATGAACATCGAATCGAACTCTATCAGATTTCTCACAGCAAGTAAGCATACTAACTGATGTGATTAAATTTTCAATATCGAGTAACGACTCTGAGTTATATCAATTCTAAATGTTGAGGTAATGACTGTCATTGAGAATGATTCAGCATAAGCCCTTATCATATTAATTTCCATTCTTATTCTTAATTTCCATTCTTATTTAGGTAGCAATTCCAGCACGCTTTGGAATCATCTTTGCATTCCTAAACCATTTATCTCTAGAGCCTGACACAACGTGACAAACATCAAGTAACATTAACATAAAAATTGAACTTATGAACTACAACTACTATATTCATAAAAGACTGGCGTTCGCTTTTTAGCAGTATAGGAAGATATTCAAATATTTGGTTGGATGGTATTAATCATCAAACCTGGCTCTTCAATCACTTCAATTGCTATCTTTAGAATGTAACTAGAGTAGTATAAATACATTTTTTACAGCATGTCTTATAGAGGGTGTTCCTATCAAAGTTTGGTCAAACAGTTATGTGTGTGAGTCGATCAAAGTTTTCATTAATAAGCCAAATTCGTTTTCTTTTTCAAGTTAAGTTAATACAGAATACATGAGCATGAGCATGAGCATGATTGACCGCCCAAGGTTGCTACTCCGTTGTTGCCAGATCAGCTGTTATTACACAAAGAACCAAAAGATGATGCTTAGGACTAGCATACATTCTCAATGTATAAAAACTGGTGGTCTTAAACTAAGGCAATACCGGCGCCGGCCTCGCCCGAATGTAGGTCAAATAGGGAATGGGTAGGAATATGTTGACGTATGTTGACGCTTTGTTGGAAGCCGAGAACACCTCTGCACTTCCACGAGAAATCACTGGGATGTTGGATAAAATGGTTGGGTTGGCAGCCGGATCCGTTTTGGTAAACGGTGTGCTGAATTCAACTGACGTCGGCAGCGAATAAGATATTTAACTATGTTCCCGATTTATTCTCTGTACAGAGATGCACATTAATGCTATTCAAATTTTGGCAACAATTTAAACCAACAGTAATAATGCTGTTGGGGCCACTCACAAGTGTGGGTGGTTTATTTCAATGGAATACAAGAAAACGTTAAGAAAATCGAGTTTGACGACCGATTTAAACCAACAGTATGGATGCTGTTGGGGCCACAAACAAGTGTGAGTGGTTTATTTCAATGGAATACAAGAATACGTTAGGAAATCGAGTTTGAGGACCGATTTAAACCAACAGTATGGATGCTGTTGCGGCCACTCACAAGTGTGGGAGGTTTATTTCAGCAGAATACAATAATAAGTTGTAAAACCGAGTTTGACGACCGATTTAAACCAACATTAGGGATGCTGTTGGAGCCACTCACAAGTGTGAATGGTTTATTCAGCAGACTTCAAAAGTATGTTAAAACACCGAGTTTGAGGACCGATTGAAACCAACAGTATGGATGTTGGCCACTCAAGTGTGGTGGTTTATTTCAATGGCAATACGTTAAGAACATCGAGTTTGACGACCGATTTAAACCAACAGTATGGATGCTGTTGGAGCCACTCACAAGTGTGAATGGTTCATTCAGCAGACTTCAAAGTATGTTAAAACACCGAGTTTGAGGACCGATTGAAACCAGTATGGATGTTGTTGGGGCCACCGTGTGGGTGGTTTATTTCAATGGAATACAATAATACGTTAAGAACATCGAGTTTGACGACCGATTTAAACCAACAGTAGGGATGCTGTTGGGGCCACACACAAATGTTGGTGGTTTATTTCAGCATAATACAAAAGTATTTTTAAAACACCGAGTTTGAGGACCAATTTAAACCAACAGTATGGATGCTGTTGGGGCCACACACAAGTGTGGGTGGTTTATTTCAATGGGATACAAGAATACGTTAAGAAAATCGAGTTTGAGGATCGATTTAAACCAACAGTAGGGATGCTGTTGGGGCCACTCACAAGTGTGGGTGGTTTATTTTAATGGAATACAAGAATTCATTAAGAAAGTCAAGTTTGACGACCGATTTAAACCAACAATAGGGATGCTGTTGGGGCCACACACAAGTGTGGGTCGTTTATTCAGCAGACTTCAAAAGTATGTTAAAACACCGAGTTTGACGACCGATTTAAACCAACAGTAGGGATGCTGTTGGGGCCACTCACAAGTGTGAGTGGTTTATTTCAGCAGAATACAAAAGTATTTTAAAAACACCGAATTGAAGGACCGATATAAACCAACAGTAGGGATGCTGTTGCGGCCACTCACTAGTGTGGGTGGTTTATTTCAATGGAATACAATAATACGTTAAGAACATCGAATTTGACGACCGATTTAAACCAACAGTAGGGATGCTGTTGGGGCCACACCAAGTGTGGGTAGTTTATTTCAGCATAATACAAAGGTATGTTAAAACAATGAGTTTGACGTCAAGTTAAGTTAATACAGAATACAGGAGAAATATTCAGCTAAGCTTGCTTTCCACCGGATGCAAATTGCCGGATCTTTCGTTTAACACAAGCCATAAGATTTTGTACAGTCTCCTTGTCCACTTTATTTGCCGCAAAACGCCAGTTTGCTTCGAACTGTTTCTTGCTTTTTGAGTCTTCTTAAGGTTCCACTTGACGATTGTCCAATATTGATCGATTGGGCGGAGCTCTGGCGTGTTGGGAAGTTTCTTGTCCTTGGGCACCACTTGAACGTTGTTGGCAGCATACCACTCCATGGCCTTTCTTCCGTAATGGCAAGATGCCAAATCCGGCCAATATAGAACGGAACAATTGTGTCGCTTCAGGAAATTAAGTAAAGGTTTTTGTAGGCACTCGCTCAGATAAATTTCCTGGTTGGCGGTTCCGGTCGCAATGTAAAGGTTGTTCTTTAAGCCACAGGTACAGATGGCCTGCCACACCAAATATTTCTTCGCGAACTTTGACAGTTTAATGAAAAATAGCTGCAACCTTTTCCCGTCCGGTTGCCGTATAAAATTCCTGTCCAGGAAGCTGTTTAAAGTCTGCCTTGACGTAAGTTTCATCGTCTTGTACCACGCAATCGAACTTCGTCAGCATCGTCGTGTACAACTTTCGCGATCGTGCTTTGGCAGACGTGTTTTATTTATCGTCGCGATGTGAAGTCACCACTTTCTTGTAAGTCGACAGTCCAGCTCGGTTTTTAGCTCTATCCAAGATTAAAGGCGGCACTCCTAGCTTCTTTGCGACATCTAGGACGGAGAGATTAGGGTTCCGCTCGAAACAGCGGGCAACTCTTTTTGTCGTCGCTGTGGCCTCCGGCTTTCGATTTCCCCCCGATCCAGATTTTCTGGCTGTCGACAAAGTTCACCGAGTTCTTTTAATACGTTGATAACAGTTAATTTAGCCACATTCAACAATTTCGCCAACTTGGCGTGAGAGTAGAATTTTCGCCATGCACGTGCAAAATTTTGATGCGTTGCTTTTCTTCCTTCGTCGAAATTTTGATAACTGAAGTGCTATTCTCAAAACCAAAATAGAGGCATGATGCTACACGCACACATCTTCAAAATGAGGGGTGTATAAAAAAATTAATGCACGATGAAAGGAAATCCGTCAAGTACGGGTCGACCGCCCTTTACTAACCTACAAGGTGCAAAACAGGAACCAAGCATTGAAGGACTATCCGAGATAGCTGCTGGTGTTAGTCAAAGTAAGTCTGATAATTATATTAATATGAGAAGTAATGACAAAGATTTAACTGTAAAATCAAGCATTAGCCAATTGACACAAAATGCTGAATTATTCATATCAGCTCATAATTGGTAAGTCGATTTGCAGACCGGAAATGAAAAATACATTCAGTAATAAGTGCAAAAGCCTTCTACAGATTCCGTAATTTTCAAAAGCCTACCACAGCTGTGATTTACTACGTTAAGTAATGGACTTATATGGAATGCTAGATTTCATAAATCGAAGGGATATTTTTGGTTAATTTAAGTCAGATACCGCCTACATTAGGTTTGTTGTATAAAAATGTGAAGGTATGATGGCATGATATGATGGAAATTATACGATAGCAAAGTAAATTTAAGCAAACAATAATGCAAAATAAATTTCCTATGATACGGTTTCCGCCCCAAATCGTATTCGGAGTTGGCAACACTCTCTCAGATTACAACGAAACTTTCTGTGTGTGTAAATCATGACTATTAAAGCCACTTTGCATACTAGAGTTTCTTAATTTTTTCTAGACTGTCTTTTGAAAAGGGCTAAACTGTTTTTATCAAGGTTTTTTAAATGTGACTACTCCTACAAAAAAAGTGTTGTATGGGTGATTATCACAAAATAAGTCAAGTTTTAAGAAAAAAAAAGGAAACCGAACCGTTTAATGAATACTTACCATTTTTGTTCGTAGAAGGGTAAGATTTCAGCATGCTACCTTAACGGGATCACGCTGGCTACATCGCCTTGATGCGGCTGCCACGCTTAGGTATAACTGACGCGATACAGCGCGCTTCTTACTCAACCGCTGGATGCCAGGACAGACGCTGTTTGAGCCGCACCTCCTTGGTAGACAGACGCTCGGCACGCACTTCCTCATTGCCCCAGGCTGCGTTACCAGCTAAGTATGCAACCCTTAGCTGGCTAGGAGTTGTCTACTACCCAGTTGTCTACTCACCGTTTTGCAGCCCGCTTACAGTTTGTACAACTAAATTCTTCAATTATTTAATACGGTCAGAGTAAGGGCAACTCACAAAGTATGATGATGGTTTTCAATTAATTTGAGTTGGTTTAAGGCATAGTTAGCATTTTAATTACACTGCAATTTATTGCATAAGCTGCTATACAAGCTAGTATTTTTTGAGTTTACACTGGGAAATATCCAATCAAAAATTGAGAGCCGATTTGTATCAATTCAAATCATTAGTTAGAATGTTGTTGTGGCCAAACAAGTTAAATCTCAAATAACGATTGAGAGCCGTTTTGGACCGATTTAAACCAACCGTAAGGATATTGTTGAGGTAACTTGCAAGGTGTTGTACTGGTTTTACATTGACGCATCACTTAAAATTTATGCAAATAAATTCAATAAGCTATTTTGCTACGGCAAACTACGAAAATTTAACATTATACCTCGTTTGTTCACTTTAGTAGTAGTACTTCTCGAACTGTCACTAGTAAAATTAGCACATTCCTTTAAATTCCACAGCTTCTCTGTTGAAAGATAGACCTATTTCATCTACGAGTTACAGAATTTTTCAGTGTCGAGTACCCGACTTGCACTGAGCAAGTCAGCAAGTCGCAGAAGAAATAGGCCTATCTATCTAAAGATAAGCATTCTCTTGTGCAATTTAAAGTTACTGTTTCTTGAACATTTTGTAGAGACTCAATAAAACATTTATTAAAGGGCTGCAAAATGGTGAGCGCCCCCGCAACAAAGCTCTGGTCCTCACAAGTTCCTACCTCATGCTTCCACGGGCCAAGATATGACAAAGACCGCCAGCTAAGGGTTGCGTGCTTAGCTGGTAGGGCAGCCTGGGCACTGTTGTCCTTCTGACTTCAGCTAGATGGAGGAGGTGCGTGCCGAGCGTCTGTCAACCAAGGAGGTGGGGCTCAAACTGCGTCTGTCCTGGCATCCAGCGAGTGAGTCAGAAACGTTGTATTGCGTCAGCTATACCAGCAGGAGGCAGCCGCACCGAGGTGAGGTAGCATGTTGAAATCTTATAATACCACAAAAAATGGGAGTATTCATTATACGGTATATAATTTCAGATCATCCATGTAATTCCCAAGCATTGTATAATAATTTTAAATTATTTTCTCATGGCTTTATGATAATGCGAGTCCATCTACAATTGCAGTTGGACCACAATCTACAGACAAGCATACATTATAAATATAATTGTTATTATCATTTTCTATCATACCATCCCTTCACAATATTTTTTATGCTAATTTGAGCTTCGCATTCATGCATCGTTGCCCTACCTAGCAGGTTAGGCAAACGTCTAAATTGGATGGTTTTTTACGATCAATTTAACAGAAAAATATTTCTTAATCCCACAAATATTAATTCAAACACTAACATTGTTAATGATCCTACATTTTTTAATTCACAGGCATGATGAATTATTTAAGGGCCTAGTAGAAAACAAAAGCTATCAAAGGAATTCAAATTTTCTGTCTTTTTTCTATATTTTTTATTTTGGGTTTGCTTTTTTCGTTTCTTGGACAGTAATCATACTCATTTGAAATTTATTTTTGCAGTATTGTTTGCTAAAATTTACTTTCTTATTTTGCTAGCCTGTCACGTGATCAACTTCATTTCATTATATCACGTAGGAATTTTCCACATCTCAGAGTTTCAGTCATGTAACACCGCAGTGGAAGAGTAAATAGTTGCATTTCATTATTATATGTACATTATATAGTATTTATTATTAACATCGTATTATTTCTATCATATCATGACCTTCTCATTTCAGTAAAGAGGTGCATGTATAGTGCTGCATGTGTATAGAGGTATGTTATTACTAATCATATCATTAATATTTTTACTGTACGCAAAATGATCATATAGAAACTGTATCTGCTTTACGGTTGTTTAAGTTAACGGAACCGATGCTCACCAGCGACTAGTTCAAGTTAATTCACTTGTTAGATCAACTAGAATTTCTCTTTGACTTAGCCTTCACCCCCGAACCGGTGCTTTCAACCTACACTCAGTAGCAAAAAAAAAGCCGAGCAAAATTTTCTTCAAAAAACGCGTTGTTCAACCTTCTGTAGCTTTGTCAATTATCAATATAATTGGCTGAAATTTTGACAACGTTACCAACTAATGTTTTGACTTTATGTGACCAAAATTTTATGTTGACAAAATTCCACAAATTTGAGATTATCATAACATATGTGAAAAAATGTCATTTTGGACATACCAATTTCAAAAAACCGTATTTCTGTGAAAAATTTAGGTAGCATATTAAAAAAATTTCTCCATGACTTGAAAAAAATACAGAAATTCATGTGGACAAAAATTTGAATCTCGTTTTTCATCAAGTGGTTTGGACTACGGCTGGCGTCAAGTTGTAGGCTCCAACATGGAGTATTTTCCTTGTTCACCCAATTACTTAGGCCATGCTGAAATATCGGTGCAAATACAAAGCCGAGGCGTTGTCATCATACAGGTTTGGGCCGAATTAATAAGATGAAGGAAGGAAAAAATATCAATACAAATCATTTCTCTTTGTTTCTAATGAAAATTTGCACTCTCTTCTTTATTCCTCCCATCAAACGCTGCACACCTCCGGAGTCAACTTCCTTTGCACATTTGTTTCACATTTTGATCATTAAAGTCGCGTTCCGAGTCGTTTTTCTACTTTTCCTAAGGTTCCGCTTCATTATTGCCCAAAATCTATAGATGTGCGGGAACTGCGGACAGTTGGGTTGATTTATGTTTTTATCGATGAAATCTACGTTATTATCGCGGTACCATTGAATGACTGTAGCGGCAACTCGCCAAATCTGGCCAAAACTTTACGGGACCTTTATGGGCTTTAATGAAAGAAAGGACGCAGTTTTTTAAGGCATGTACAGCTTCGAGTCCATCGTCTTACTCGTCATGAACACTTTGGTCTTTGCTCCGCAGCTGCATGATCCCTTGCCAAATCATCAGTTGTTTGGCAAATTTGCCCATAAAAGCAAACTTAAACTTCGCAGAAACATCTCCTCGTGCCATCGCCATGTAGAATTTTCGGCCAGGAAACTGTCCGAAATCCATTTTGACGTAGGTTTCATCGTCGATGAGCAGGCATCCTTCGTACTTCGTCAAAACCTGCTGGTACAATTTCCGAGCTCGAGTTTTGGTGACGAACCAGTGCTTCAACGTTCTGTTTGGTTGCTTGCTGGCTCGATAAGAACGATATACTGCTCGTAAGCAAGCAGCAGCGTATTTTTGTGTGATTTCATTATCTGATAGCCCAGGGTTTGCTCTGACGGTTCTCAACACCTTCTGGTTCAGCTTGTGGTCATATGTTCCACTAGACGCTTACCTTGAGCCACTCGATCCACGGTCTTTCGCTCCCTGAAACGTTCGAGCACATCGTAAGGCCTGTACTCAAAAATGCACAATTTTTACCCGTGTGTAGCTTTTTGTCCGTGGGAATTGATGAAAATCTGAGTATTAACTAGTTTGGAGTGAATTTTTCACGTGCAAATTTCATTACAATCGGTTCAGTGGTTATTGAGATGTCATCGAAACAGAAGAAAATCGCCGGAAATTTTGCGCTGCCGTCATGCAAAATCCGACTGAGACCATTAGATGGATCGGAAGACATACTCAGAATCACCCATACAACTGTGTCTCGGGTGAAAATCGTTTAAGAGTCCCCAGACGTCCAAGTGGTGGGCTGGAAGTGGAAGAAAATCGAGGGCAGCTGATTCTGTGAAGGCCCAGAAGGTGTTGGATTATTTTGAGTGTAATCCGAACCTTTCGATTCGGCAACGCGGACTCTGAAGGTAAAGTGTTCCGCCTGGTTCGTTCAGCAAACCATGAAACGAGCTGGGCTTCGTGTATTCAAGGTCCGCAAGGCACCGAACCGGCGTGATCAACAAAACACGGCGGCCAAACCCCGCGCAAGGAAGCTGTATCGAGAGTGGTTAACGAAACCGATGAGTGTGGTTATGGATGAGGAAACCTACATCAAGACAGAAGCAAAGCAGATACCGGGGCGTGCCAAATCACGGTTTGATGTTCCGAAAGGCATAAGGAAGAAGAAAGTGGACAAATTCGCCAAATACTTGCTCTGGCATGCCATATGCCAATGCGGTAAACTGAGTAAACCGAACATCACAACGAGTACCACCAACAGTGAAATTAACCGCACGAGTGCCCCCAGAAGCGCCTGTTGCCCTTCCTGCGATCCCACGGAGGCGAGACGTTATTTTGGCCGGACCTGGCATCATGCCATAACGCGCGATCGATGTTGGAATGGTACAGATACAATAACGTTGTTTTTATTCCTAAAAACCGCCAACCCCCCAAATTAACCAGAGATTCGTCCGGTGGAAAGATTTTGGGCCATAATGAAGAGCAAAGTTCGAACATGTCCAAGATGTTTAAGAACGAGCTAAAGTTGAAGAAAGAATGGATGATAGTGACAAAAAAAATCGTCTCCACCAAAATGTAATAAGGGGTCTTAAGGAAAGGTGCGGCTTTCAGCGATGGAAAAAATTGAATAAAGTAATCCATATTGCCGACACATAATCCATATGTATGAGTTCATTCCCTGAAAGTTTCAAAAAAATCCGAATTAAAATAAATTTTTGGCGAACACTTTTGCCAGCTGCATTTTTTTCGAGTACAGGGCTTATGAAGCTTAAACTCTGGACAGCGCCTAAATATTTATTTTGGGATAAATCAATAATGCTAGCCCACACGAGCAGCACCGTCAACACGTATAAAAACGATAGAAAAGAAGCAGCGATTGGCTGGTTTTCACATAAAAACTTTCGGGCCTTGTTCTAAAAGGTGTAATGATAGCATTTCATCAAATGACAAATGATATTCATGTCTCGAATAATTTTCGAGACAATGGTTCTTTGTACAAAACGCATGCTTAAGAAAGAAATAAGTGAAAGTTAATTTACGAAAATAAATTTTCAGTGTGTCAAAAATGTATCATAAAAACCCAAATTAATTCACCAATGGTGAGAACGAACCCTTCTTGCACTTCACCAGAATTACAAACTCAAATGTGGATACAGATTTGCATCAGAAATTCCTGGAAGATCCCGGAATATTCGATATGTCATGCATTCAGTTTATAAAATGAATTATTTGTCAATCTTGAACGTTTTTATTGTTCATCGAAGTTAAAGTTAATGACGTTAATAGTGCTTAACGACTCTTTTATGTTAGTAATATGGGGGCGACCCCGGCGTATTGGTTAACATCCATACCTCTCACACCTAAGTCACGAGTTCAAATCTCACCCCCGGAGAAGTTACGAAAATTCTTAAAAGTGGTGTTTGACTGACGACGGGAGATGAACCAGCCCGAGGCTGAAAATCTAGAAATTTAAGACAAAAAAAATGTTAGTAATATCAATGAAGAAATTACATAAATATTGGAAATTTCATATATTCAGTTCGTAGAATGAATTATAAGACAATCATACAGCGTCAATTTTGATTATCGATATGAATTCAAGATGCTTAAAAAGTATATGTTCGTTGAAAATGTGTATTTATATTTGGTGTAATCTTCGAATCCATTCGTTGCAGTCTCAAAACCAAACCACTCGAGCCAATCGATCCTGCTCTAATTCTATAGAGTTGCAAAGTGTGGCTAGGCCGCGATATGTGCTATACAACGCACTAGATGCGGAACAATAGAATGCAAGCGGCATCGATTGGGGTGAGTGGTCTTGTTTGGTTTTGAACGGCAACGAGTATATTTTCATTTCACAATCATGTGGTCTCAGGTATTGTTTTCATCATATCTCCATGAAGGATTATTTAATCATAATGGATTTGTGACCATTTATATGAAGATTGTATAGCTTTTATTTGGCATCAACAAAACTAAAATCAGCACACAAATAGCTCAGTATGTAATCGGAGACTAAACTGTTTGATTACTAGTATAATAGGCCGTCAAGTACTGTTTCGTTCACTTATCTTGGTAACAGAAATGTTCGAATGAAAAAAAAAAATCAACAGCGTTCTATGAGAATGTTGCGACTTTCAATTGTCATCAACAGAACTGAAATCGGTTCACGAAATGGCTGAGAAACCGAGTGACATTATTTGCCTTTATACACACGCACACACACACACAATGTGCTGCAGTTTCGTCAGGCTGAGTCAGAATGGCCTATATGCCACCCGGCCCTCTTGACCTAACGACCAAAAAGTCAGAGTTTTCAAGCAATCTTTATACCCTTCTTTATACCCCCTTCTCAAAATTTTTGGTTGGAATTTTTCTCTTTTGAGAGAGGGATGTTTTGAAAGTTTGTTTTGCTAGTGCACATGAACCGTTTGATCCAGTGTATTCAAGAATCAAGCGTTATAGTTAAAGTAAATCAATTTTTTTCATTTCTTTTTTGTTGAATTTTTTTTGCATACAACTCTTTGCAAAAATAGTATACTAATTCAGGCAAAACACATACATTCTCTAATGAGCCTTACCCGTTGTATTATTATTTGCAAGTGTTTACGCAAACTACAATTCGCAACATATATTTTTAGCATCGGCGAAGAACGGTTGCCTTCTTCATCTTTTGTTTGAGTTGTATCTATTGTTCGGTGGCGTGGTGGTCAAGTGAACGAAGAAAAACTAAGAAGCAAGTCGAGTTATTGGTACGAGACACTGAAGAAGAAGTCTGCACATTGTAGACGAAATACGCGTATCTGTCGAAGATAAGCAAAGGTAGTTGGAATTAAATGGAAGATACTAATTCTTCTTCTAATTTCTGAGTTAAGAAGCCAGCCTAATTCCAAGCGATTATAAGATGGTGCTGTGGGTAAAAATCGCGATTGATTGGGTGGCAATGGTTCACCACATACTACACCTGTCACATCATCGTATAGTTCCCAATGAAAAGAATGAGATATGATGGTCCAAAGGGTGTGGTGGTTCCGTGGTATGGGTTATGATTGATTGGCTCTTCAATTTATGACCAATATTACTAGTTTACCATGTCCGTTGTATCACCTCGGGGTCCTGTTACAGCTATCGGACATGTGGCGCCCGATTATACATATTGTTCTGGACCTGGTTAACAATAACGTTGGCGAGTCCGTGTTCAATGTATTGTGTTGCCAACTGCTTGTTCATATTCGGGCGTAGCGTGGTATGTATGTCTCCGGTAACGTATTGTTGTTTGCCGTGTGTGCAGTGTGTGAAAAAATTGACAGCCCGAAATGAGTGCGAAAAACAACAGTATTCAGTTCTTTCGTCTTTTCTGAACACACGAATTACTAATAAAGAGAAAGAGGCAATGAACAGAACGAACACAAGCGAAACTCGGTCCCCTCAAAAAGGTGACTCGCACCGAATGTCTTCATTTACACAGGATGCTGCCGACACCATTTCTCTATACAGATCTCCCGGTTCAATCGGTCAAAACAAAAAGGAGAGCATCACAAAACGCAATAATCGCAAACATTCTGACTCGATATGATCGTCTTGCTATCTCCCGAATTTTTGGCATCTTGCTGAAATTCAGTTTTTTGCACCGAATCGGTGAATGACGAGATGGATGTTGGATAAATTCACGGGATACTGCTTATTGAATTTGAATTTTTCGCACCCTGCGTGTGTGATCAAATGAGCCCATGAAAAAATAAACTGGTTGGATGTGTGATTAAGCGTGAATATGTTTTGGTTTTTTTCGGGAAAAGATTGAACATAAAAGTTGACCAACCGTGAAGAAAAAATTTATGTTCACTCCTTAGAGTGTCCCGAAAGCGTCAAGAAAAGGAAGGTGGGTATGATAGTTTCGGCTGCACAACGGTGTTTAGTAGCTTTGTTCAGAACGCAAAGAGATTCGATCCTTGAAAAGGTTTCGTCATAGTTTTTTAATGCTAGTGAAATAAACCACCCATACTTGTGAGTGGCCTCAACATCATCCTTACTTTTGGTTTAAACCGGTCCTCAAACTCGATGTTTTAACATATTTTTTTATTCTGCTGAAATAAACTACCCACACTTGTGAGTGGGCCACTTGTTGGGGCCCAACAGCATCCATACTGTTGGTTTAAATCGATGCCAAAATTTGAATAATTTTAATGTGCATCTCTGTACAGATAGTAAACAGGAAACATACCTGATTCGCTGCCGCCGTCAGTTAAATTCAGCAAACCGGTTTCCAAAACGGACTCTAATAAAAACCCTACCATTTTATCATCCCAGTGATTTCTCGTGGAAGAGCATAGGATTTCTCGGCTTCCATCAAAGCGAGTATCTCGTCAACATATTCCTACCCATTTTCTACTTGACCTGCATTCAGGCGAGGCCGGCGCTGGTATTTTCCTAGTTCTTACACATTGAGGATGTATGTTAGTCGCAAGCATCATCTGTTGGTTCTCTGAGTAATAACAGCTGATCTGGCAATAACGGAGTAGCAGCCTCGGGCGGTCAATCATGCTCATGCTCATATTTTCTTCAATGTTCTAGAAAGATTTTGGAGTTGTCAAAAGGCACATATTCCTTGAAGATGCCGATTTTGAAAAGCCCCACTTTTAAACGTTGCTTTAAAAAAGGCTTTTTATGTATACTGTGTGTTCTTGTGATGCCGATGAATCTGATCATAATTCACGCCACTTTACGAACTCTTCCAGCATTGCCTGATAAGTTTTCAAATATTTTCCCAATCAAACTGAATCCTTTACAGATCCCTTCGGAAAAAAAAGAACTTTCTTGCCATTAATCATTCCTGTGAGCGAGACAAATTATTTCAAGTGTGTCTCTTCTGCCTTATAACCGCATATGATTTATTCTGACTGTCCCAGCTACCTAGCAGCTATTGCTACAAAACGTGTGCTATCTCAACTCTTCTTGCCTGGTAGGACCAGAATTTCATCACCATTAGCAAATCCGGACAAAAAGACGAATATGAATGTTGCATACTTTTCCACACACACATTCCTCCCTTACCTCAGCAGCGACAACAAGATCCCAAAGGCAAAACCAGGGTTGATTGTCTGGTTGGAGGGAGGCAGGGGTGGAAAGGATAAATACATTTTCCACATCTTTAACACATCAACCCGAAAGTTGGAACTTTTACCGCTCTCTGGTGTAGCACCGATTAAACCTCGTCGTCGTCATAGGAGGGAGGCGGGGAGCGGAGGGTTGAGAGCAACTGCTCAAGATTTCTCCTATGCTAATTTGTAATTGTGCCAGATCAAATAAATTTTCCTGCCGAGAAAACTCCAACAGTCGTAAATTATTCAACTCAACCGGAGTGCTAAAAAAGCGTAATGATTTATGAATCATAAGTGGAACTATAATGCTAGCTGCTGCCAGTTGCTTACCGGATCTGGCTCAGGGTGGGAAAGGGATATGTGACAAAAAACGCACCTCGCTTCCCTTACATGAGCGGGTCGGGGATGGGAAATGTAAATTTTCCGGCTTCAACCCAAAGAAGCTTGACACGGTCGTTTGTTTTGTCCGAAGAAGGAAATTCATCTTCCAAAAATCCGGTGCACGTGGTCATTTGTAATATTAGATTTTAGAACAGAAACAAGCAAAAATTTGGCACGCAGTGGTCATCTCGAGATAATTTATTTCATGCTGTAGGAATTGGAGAGCGTATCCTTTTCATTCGAGTGGGTGGATGTGTGTATCGTCTTAGCCAGTGTAAGGAATTTCCTCCTGCTCGCACCTCGCCTTTGCGAGCGAGGAATGTTGATTCTACGAGTCAAACGGAAGATACTTCCAAGATTTATGTGAATATTAAATTTCTTTTCGAAAGGGATCACTTCTTCAGGGTGAATGCCGGTCCGTTCGAAGGTAAATTAGAAGACGATGAAACCATTGAGAAATCTATTTCGATTTATTAAGTTGGCATGATGAAATTTTTTGAATCTTAGAAGGGTGGACGCAGTAGGTCACTCAGTCAGCATTTGTTTCGGGGTTGAATCAGATTAATTTGTGCTTTAAAGGGATTGAATCTATTGGAAGAGGATGCGCTCGATCAATCAAGCATCCTGCACGCTTCTTTTATTTGTGGTATTCCAAGCGTATTGAATGTGAAATCAGTGCGCGCGGGATCCTCGCTTAGTTCAGTCGGTTGAGGCGCGGTTACAGAACGATAACGTGCTGGCGGTGCCTCAGTTCTTTTCTCGGTCTGATCTAGCTTTTAAAAAAGTTTAAAATTAAATGACTGCAATAATCTGATCCCAAGATCCTTTATCGTATAACGTTATACGACGTGACTTGAAGCCAAGAAAAAAAATACAAGCTGCAAATAATGATTTGGCTTCAAAAAACACAAAGCTTTGGGAGGTTTATATGTATGTATGTATGTAAGAAGCCACTGCATCCTAGCTTGTGGGCCTTGCCCTGCATGCGGTTCACTTTAACAGAAAGATCTTGCTTTGTTACCGTTGCTTAAAATTCCAACATACTGCTGTATGAAGGGCCAAAAAGGGCTGGGCAGGCCCGTACACGGAGAACTGCTTACGCGAAACCTGCGGGAATAAAGAGAATCTCGCTACCAGCGATGCTGATCCAATAAAACGAATAACCAAAATACTGCAGTTCAATTAAACTTTCCACTAGATGGTTTGTTTGAGAAAGGCGCGTCAAATTCATTACAACTGTTGGAGTGGAATACCAGCAATCATGAATGATAGACACATCCCTCCTAGACTCCAGTTGACCATCCATCCATTGGCAAGTGAAACTTCAATGATGCCTGATGCACCCTCCATCCCAGTGATTTATATGTTTAAATCAATGAAATCGTAATCAGGTTCATGCTTATATATAATTTGAAATATATAAATGAAATAAGATATATATAAGGAGGTATGTGGAATTTGAGACGGAAAAAATTGATATATATTGATCAATTGATAATTGATATATTGATAAAATCATATATGATGAAACATGAATGTATTCATTAATATCTATGAATAAATATGATTGAAGAATATTTAAAATATAAAACGAAAATACTCACATGTATACAACGTTGAAATTCCACATCCTGAAAATTTAATATGATAATAAGTAATATCCAATGATATGATGAAAATAGTAAGATATTATAATATAAATACTAAATAGTATACATTTTGAAATAGTAAACATGTATGTACAAAGTACATCAGACATCCATTAGTTTCTCTCTGAAAAAAAATCAGGTAGGCCCTAATATCTCAAATGTCCTGGAAAAGCTGAAAGACAGGTTAAATCATCACCATTATCATAGATAATATCATATCATTTAATATCTCAACATAAAATAAGAACCTGACGTTATAATGTAAAATAAAAATACGAGCAAGCCAGTAAACTATAGTAGAATATATATCCGTAACTTAGCTGGAACACAAAGCTTTGGGAGGTTAAGTAGAAAAAATACCTAGAAATGTGGCAAAAGTAAAATTTGAGCAAATTTCTGAAGCAGCAAGAAAGTGATGGTTTCCTAGATGATGTATTTAAATCTTCAAAATACCGGTTATAAATTGGCAATCAATCAAGATTGATACATCGAATCATTAACCCAATAGATAAAGCTAATGTTCGTATCATAAAAAGTTAATTAATTTGGAAAATGTAGGAATTTTAGACCTATTTCCTAGCAACTGCTAAGAACAGTCACCCCTGATTAAGCCGTTCCCTACCCTATATATATTTTATAATTTTCATTCGTAATTTAATACAGGGTGCGGCAGAAAATAATGCGAAAATTGGTCCTGTTTCTTTCAAATCCCATTTTCATCTAATTCAAGCAATAATATCAACATTTTCGAGTGTAGTTATCTTTATACAGTCCTTTTAAACAAACTTATTCAATGTGTCTGAAGGCAAAGAAACAATCCATACAGCGCTTGAGAGGTAATCAGTAGTTTTAATCTAGTGATGTGAAACTCAGGGTAGTTAAACAAGGCACATAAAGATGGGTGGATCAGGATTGCAGAACAGTTCCAAAAGATGAAAAATGAAATTCAAAATATGGCATCAACAAAATTGAATCAATTTAAGACACAGGGGGTATTTTTTGCTATCGTGAAGATTGAGGCGAAGAGTCTCAGACTGTTACGGAGCTTTGCCCACGCGTAGGGTTGAATATAACAAAAAACAATATTTCAAATTTCAGGGTTACCAGGTTTCCTGAAAAACGTTAATTGAAGTTTTCTGATTTTCCCAAACATCACTTAAAGGGTGTCCAAGATGAAATTGCCACACTATGAAATTGCTCTAACTTTTTAACCGTTGGGTAGAATTTAATGAAAATTTGGGTGGATTTAGTTCATAGTGCATTGTACATCCTGCAAGTTTTAAAGTCCTGTGATCAAAACTCGCGGAAATGGAGTCGAAAGAACAGCTCGTGAGTGATAAAATCTTGCGCATTCATCACGAGAACAAGGATCTCTCGCATCGTTCCATCGCTAAAACGTTGGGAATCACGAATTCCACGGTGTCGCGAGTGATTAAGCGGTTCGAGGAACGGTTGACCACCGATCGGAAGCCCAGAAGTGAAGGAAAAAGTATTCCGTACAACACCAAAAATCACAACCGCGTAGTTGGGGCCTTCAACCGAAATCCGAACGCCTCCGTTCGGGATGTGGCTAGAAGCTGCACCTAAGCCGAAGTTTTGTCCAGAAGGCCAAAACTAAGGCTGGGCTTCGAACGTTCAAGGTACAAAAGGCCCTAATCGTGACGAGAAGCAGAACAAGTCCGCCAAAACCCGTGCCAGGAAGTTGTACCTCAACATGCTGACGAAAGTTGAATGCTGCATCATGGACGACGAAACATATGTGAAGGCCGACTTCAAACAGATCCCCGGCAACCTGTTTTTCACGGCCAAGGATAAGTTCAGCGTTCCGGAGCATGTCCGCACTCAGAAGATGTCCAAATTTGCGAAGAAATTCCTGGTTTGGCAAGCCATCTGCACGTGCGGGAAGCGGAGTGCACCTTTCGTGACCCAGGACACGATGAACGGACAGGTGTACATAAAGAGTGCCTCCAGAAGCGGCTGCTTCCTCTCCTGAAAGGCCCACAACGTCCCAACAATCTTCTGGCCGGATTTGGCCTCATGCCACTACTCAAGGACGTGCTGAAGTGGTATGCGGACAATAAGGTCAATTTCGTGCCGAAAATGTTCAACCCTCCCAACACTCCGGAGCTCCGCCCCATCGAGAAGTACTGGGCGATTATGAAGCAGCACCTTCTTAAACGACCTAAGGTAGTGAAGACAGTCGAGGAACTGAAGAAAGTATGGGTTTACATGCAAAAAACGGTTGATTCACAGGTTGTGCAGAATCTTATGGCCGGGGTTAAGGCCAAGGTGCGGGCATTTGCGTATGGACTGTAAATAAAATACTAGTAAAATGGTAAAATGAAGTTCAATAGTTATTTCTCAATCCCTGAAAATTTGATGGCAATCGGATGAAAACTCGAATTTTGCGAATCAATTTTGTGTGTGGCAATTTCATCGTGGACACCCTTTACTGGAAGACTCAATATGTATAAAGCGGTTTTTGAAATAGCCGTGCGCTGCAATACAATCAAATGCACGACAATATAATGAAAATGTCTGGGAAATTTCACAGGGTAATTTCCTTAGGAAGCCTCCTTGAAGACGAATACAAGCGAATGTCATGCGTAACACTTAAAAATGGAATATCAATAGGGTGAAAAATAAATAAATTAATCTGCAAACGATAATATCTCCTTCATTAGATTCTCCAGATATTTTCACAATACTACAGCATAGATGTATTCCACATTATTAGAGCTAATATGTCAACTGTATGATTATCAAAGTTTAATCTCGAAATTAGGCGAAAGTCGGGTTAAGTGAGCCATTTCTCGAGGTCTGCACAAGACGACAATCCCTCCATTCAATTTGCTAGAAATTTTTTAAGTAGATTATTGCAGTGCATTTAATTTTATTTCTAATTTGCGGCTACTTAAAAAACCACATTAAATATTGGTTCTTTCAGTATGCAGAGAGAAAAGCGGGTAAAATGGACAGATACTGATGTCATTTAATTCCCAGACAGTTCCACAAAAGAGCATTGTATTTTTATACATTATAATTTGTGAAACTTTCGAGAACCGCTTGTTATACCTAGTTTTTCCTATATGTGGTGAAAATCGTGCCAAATGGACAGTTCCTGAGGTTTTTACAAGACGATATTGCCTCCGTTTGATTTTCCAGATATTTTCACAATACTAAGGTACAAATGGGTTCAATATTGTCAAAGCTAATATGATAAACGCAGGATTATTCAATTTTTTTTTTAAATAAGGGGAAAATCGGGCAAAATGAGTAACTTCCCGAGGTTTGCACAAGACGTCATCCCCTTCATTCAGTTTTTATTGTAGTGCACGGCTATTTCAAAAACCGCATTATATATATTGATTCTTCCATTATGTAGGGAAAAGCGGGTAAAATGGACAATAACTGATGTCTACACAAGTCGAAATCCCCTCCATTCAATTCTCCAGACAGTTTCACAATAGTGCATTGCATTTTTATATCTTCGAAAACCACATGACATATCTAGTATTTTCAATATATGAGGAATATCGGGCAAAATGGACAGTTTCTGAGGTTTTTACAAGCCGATATTGCCTTCATTGGATTCTCCAGACATTTTCTCAATATTATTAGTGAAAATATGATAAATGTAGGGTTATTCAATTATTTTTTCATAATTAAGAGAAAATCGAGCAAAACGAGCCATTTCCCGAAGTCTGCATAAATCGGCATCCACTTCATTTGATTTTCCAGACATTTTCATAATATTGTAGTGCATTTGATTTGATTCTAATGCACAGCTACTCCAAAAATCGCATTTTATCTATTCATTCTTCCAGTATGTAGGGAAAAGCGGATAAAATGGACAATAACTGTTTTTTTTTTTGTAACTTTATTAGAGTGGCTTTCAGCCTCCTGGACTGGTTTGCCACTTAACAATAACTGATTTTTACACAAGACGACATACTCTTCATTCAGTTCCCCGGACAGTTCCACAATAGTGTATTGCATTTTTATAGATTCTAAATTTTCTGAGTCTAATGCTCGTTTTTGGAGGTATGTTCCGATAGATAATAAGTGTGCAGATGGATTAATGTCTTTATATTAAAAGTTCTGATTATACATTACATACAGCTTCATCAAATGTCCCAGGTGCTGAATAACTACTTAAATCCCGTCCCATACCCTGGTCGTTTAGGTTTATTTGATGTTTCAGAGAAAACAGCAATGATAGTTTGCTACGCTTGCAATTTAATAAATGTGTAATAAACACTTTTTTGTGAAACCTAAATCCAAATCACCCCAATTTCGATGGTAACAGTGATTTGTGCTGGATTTACGCTAGTATTACATGCAGCATTAGTGCCTCTATATAAATTTATTGCGACATTGCTACTAAAAAAAGGTTTAAAATGTGTGATACTATTACTGCCAGCTAGATCATTAGTTCTCTCTTGCAAAGTCTTATCGGAGAGGGAATCTCTCTTATAGTACGTTCACACTACAGCTTATATTACGTGATATAGAGTATCTTGATATCAAATGACATGTACATTATTTCCAACGAACACTAGATCTATAGTGGCTGATATCAAGATACTCTATATCACGTAATAAAGGCTGTAGTAAGAACGTATCATTAATCCTTCACTCAATTTTTGGTCGTTTTTGACTCACTTTCGTCATTAGTGGAGTCACTCAAATTTGAGTAAATGTAACTAGTATTGACAAGTCGACATATCAACATCGACTCAAATCAGATGGATGTTTTAGATTTGTCGACTTGTTAATCCCAGTAATATTTACTCAAATTTGAGTGACTCCACTTTTGACGAAAGTAAGTCAAACATGCCTCAAAACTGAGTTAAAATGGCTGGCCGTGTATTTGCCTCCTCATGATGCCTATGACGGCTATTAAAGAACTACCGTCTCGAATGCTACAATGTAGGGCATGAGATTGCGCCTCCCCACCACTTCAAGGTAAAAGATATAGCTAAGTTCTAAGCTGGATTTAAATTAAATAAATATAAAAGAGTGAATTAATAAATTTTCATGTTTGCAACAAAACGGAGTGTGAACAAGCAACCGCTAGAAACTATCACAAGCTATTGGTAGTACATGAGCACGATCAAGCACTTTCCTTTTGTCTGTCAAGGTGGCGGATTCGTTTCAGCCTTGACCTACCCCGCATTGAGGATGTAAGGCAAAAGGAATACATCCTGGTTCGAGTACCGCTCTATCGAAGCCCTTCGCTCAATTTTCAATACTTCTACGCAATTTTCAACGTGCCGGAGATATCAATACTTTATCTTCATATCTTTCATTCTAGCAAACATTACTGTGCACGCTTAGGGCCTCATAGTGATGAGCGAACATCTCCTTCTACATCATTAAAAATTTGCAAAAAGTTTAACAAATTTTTTGGAACCTATTTAGGGAATATCCATTAATTACGTCACGCAAAAGGTGAATTTTTATAGCCCCCCTTTCCCCCCTTGTAACGTTTTTTGTATGGACCTTCAATTTTTTTTGTAGGGATCGTCACGTTTTCCCAAACGCCCCTCCCCCCCTACCACGTGACATAATTAATGGACCATCCCTTATTGAGAACTCTTGAAATATTTTTTGGAACTATTTTTAATTATTTGAAAACTCTCGATCTTCTTATAAGCTGTGCAGGTTTTCAGGGCACCTTTTTGAAAGCTTTTACGAACTTTTCGCAATAGCACTTAATTCTTTAGTGGTTACTGTTGACTACTTAATGGTAAATATTTACTGCTTACTATTTACTGTTTACCGTTTACTGTTTACTATTAACAGTTTACTATTACCTGTTTAGCTAGAAATGAGAAGGAAAATTAGTATTTTCCATTTAATTCCAGCTACCTTTGCTTATCGTCTCAAGATATGCAAAGGTATTTGGAATTAAATGGAAAATACTAATTTTTCTTCTCATTTCTAGTTACAGGTATTCCACTAAACAGCTCAAACTCTCTAGGATTCATTAACTGTTTACTGTTAACTATTAACTTTTTAATGTTTTCAATTAACTGTTGACTGTTTGCTGATTACTGTTTACTATTTACTGTTTCCTATTTATTTTTTACTGTTTACTGATTACTGCAAACTATTTACTGTTTATTTCCTGTATACTGTTAGCTGTTAACTGTTAAATGTTTACTGTTTACTGTTTACTGTTTATTGTTTACTGTTAACTGTTAACTGTTTACTGTTAAATGTTTAATGTTAAATGTTTACTGTTAAATGTTTACTGTTTGTCAATTTCCCGTAGAATTGTGAAACCCTTTTTTCGAAATTCGAACTCCAAGTGTTTCTTTTGATCTTTTTTCGAAGACGCATTTTCCGCGCGCAGCTGGTATAAAGAGACGCTTGACCGAGAAGACCTATTTTCAACGCATTTTTCTCAAAACAGGATTTTCGGAGTTTTTTTCGGTGATAACTCGAAAACTAAATATTCGGTTAAGCTGAAACTTATAGGATTTCTTTATTATAGTATAATCTTCGTATATGAATTAAAAAATATTGTAATATTTTGTTATTAATTATGAAAAATGTGATAAAATGGCGGGAAAGATGTGGATTTGTTCAAAAAAGTTACACATTTTGATTGTTATGTTTTGTATTCTCCGTGCGTAGAGTAACGATTATGATGTAGAAGGAGATGTTCGCTTATCACCATGAGGCAGCAAGAGTGGACATTAATATTTTTGCTAGAATGAAAGATATGAAAAGAAAGTGTTGAAAGTTCCGCCAGTGTACGGTAGGTTGGAAATAGAATAGAGGTATTGAAAATTGAGCGAAAGGGCATGGATAAAGTAGTACTCGAACGTTACCTTTGCCTAACATCCCACTGCTGGGTAGGTCAAGGCACGGACGAATCCGCCACCTCAACAGGCAAAAAGTAACGTGTAGGTACGCGCTTGGTACTGTTGGTACTGTTAACTGTTAACCGTTATAACTGTTAACTGTTAACTGTTAACCGTTATAACTGTTAACTGTTAATTGTTAACTGTTAACTGTTAACTGTTACCTTTAACTCTTAACAAGTTACTATTAACTGTTAATTGTTAATTGTTTATTGTTTATTGTTTATTGTTTATTTTTTATTGTTTATTGTTTACTGTTTATTGTTTATTTTTGTTGTTTATGTTTATTGTTTATTGTTTATTGTTATTGTTTATTGTTTATTGTTTATTGTTTATTGTTTATTGTTTATTGTTTATTGTTTATTGTTTAATGTTTATTGTTTATTGTTTATTGTTTATTGTTTATTGTTTATTGTTTATTGTTTATTGTTTATTGTTTATTGTTTTTGTTTATTGTTTATTGTTGTTGTTATTGTTTATTGTTTATTGTTTTGTATTGTTTATTGTTTATTGTTATTGTTGATTGTTTATTGTTTATTGTTTATTGTTTATTGTTTATTGTTATTGTTATTGTTTATTGTTTATTGTTTATTGTTTATTGTTGATTGTTTATTGTTTATTGTTTATTGTTATTGTTATTGTTATTGTTTATTGTTTATTGTTTATTGTTTATTGTTGATTGTTGATTGTTTATTGTTTATTGTTTATTGTTTATTGTTTACTGTTGATTGTTTATTTTCTTTATTGTTGATTGTTGATTGTTGATTGTTGATGGTTGATTGTCGATTGTTGTTTATTGTTGATTGTTGACTGTGATTGTTGATTGTTGATTGTTGATTGTTGATTGTTGATTATTGTTGTTGATTGTTGATTGTTGATTGTTGATTGTTGATTGTTGATTGTCGATTGTTGATGCCTAATTGGTGATTGTTGATTTCATTATTTATCATTTATGTTCAACGCTACTAATTTCGGTTAGCCGAAATATACGTTTCACCGTCGTCTTAAACTTGTACCAATGTAAGTTCTTAACTTTACCACTCATGTCTATCTCTGCTTCAGCGAATCAGCAATAATCAATAGCAAACAAGAAAGCCTATCACCACATCGAAACCCTTTGCCAGATTAGACCAGGACTTAGGTAGTTTCCAACAAACTCTAACGACGCACATCACACGACTCGCATCGATGATGCGTTCATTATTATGGATTCTTACCTAGGAATTCCTATTCGTGCATAATACTTCCATAGCTGGTTTGTACCCTTTGTATCATAAGCTGTTATAATGCAGTAAGGCTCCATATTATTTCTGTAGCTAACGCTAACCTGCCATCGATATACCTATCCTAAAGCGACATTCTGAAGGCAACGAATGAACCCAGACGACGCTGGAGAGGTTATCAGTAGTATGAATCTAGCGATGTGAAACTCAGGGCAAGACACATAAAGTATATGAGATCGTGGATCAGGATTGCAGAACGGTTCCGATTTATGAAAAATGAAATCCAAAATATAAGGACATAAGGATTTCTTATTATCGACAGATTGAAAGGGTCTCAGATTATTACGAAACATTGTTCACGCGTAAGTTTCATGACATATGAACAAAAATCAATATTAAAAAATTAGGGATGCCAGTAATCCTGGAGAACGCCAATTTAAGTTTTCAGATTTTCCCGAACATCACTAATTTATAAAATTCATAACACAAGAACGATTCATTCATTAGAACAACTTAAATACAATTTTCTCAAAAATTTGAAAAAAAATATAATCTTAATATATGTCCTTAAAAAAATTAAAATTTTTCGAGCAATAACAAAAACATAAACAAACATCGCCAAAATTTCACTAATGTAAGCTTATAGAATTAGTAAACCAGAAAATCTTTTTTCAAAATGTTTTCTCAGGCTTTCCAAGCAATTCTTCCTCTGCACTGTAAAACAATTTTGCTAGGAAAACTGACAACCCTGATTTTTTATATTCATTTTATACATCAATGAACCCTACGCAAGGACAAAGTTTTGTAACAATCTGAGAACCTTTGGCCCAAACCTGTACGATAATAAAATAAATCCCTATAGCAAATGAGCATATATGAATTCATAAAAACAGAAAGACAGAGAAGAAAAGCGGTGAAAATGGATCTGATACTAGTTGCGATAAAAAAAGGTAAATAAAAGCAAAGGAAACTTATTTTTTCGCTCAAACATGTATTCCTTACGAGATGGGTGAAAAAAAAACCAGAAAAAGATAAAAGAATAGTGGATTACATAAAATAGATAAAGAGGAACTGAGGAAGATAAACTGAAGAAGAGATGCGATAGAGTCGAAGTGAAATAAAAAGGAATGAAGGAAAAGAACCGGAGGAAGACGTACATAAAAGAGGCATCAAAAATAAAAGGCAAAATATAAGTGCAGTGGAGGAATAATCTAGAGAAGCGCTTTCATTCTAAAGAAAAATAAGAGAATAATCTAGAGAAGGGCTCTTATTTTAAAGAGAAGTAGACAGAAGCAAAGTATTATAATAATGTAGAATGAAAAAAAGACAAAGGTGTCAGAAGATGGAATATCAAAAAACAGGAAAATGACAGCAACATGCAACATGATGACAGAAAATGATGGGAAATGTAGAAAAAACAAAGGAGAAAAAGTATAGTACTTCGCTTTATTTCTAAAGACACAAACACAGGTGGTACGGATACACGCAATCCAAACACCAGAAAAAAAAAACCAGTAGTAAAAATAGAACGTTTGCAAATAAGTTATCATAGTAGACAACAAATTGACTAAAAAGGCCATAAGCCAAATACAAAGTGAGCTGTAGGGTATTTGTTGTATAATTGGTAATGCACTCGCCCAGTATAATTGGTAAGGTCTGGCCCAGTTGCCACAACAATATTAAGAAAATAAGCCAAAATTCACTTATGTCACTAATACCACCACACTCCTTGCAAAAAGTGCTACATCATACTATTTTTTTATTTGTTTTCTCCAAGATTGTTTATTGTGTGCGCTATAAAAAATATACTTTCAACTGATCCCAGTCTATTCGATATCGATGAAGAAAACTTGGCTCTATGTCGTTACTCGATTGTCAGTCCTAGCGTTAGAAGGTTTGTGTGACTCAAATTGAATGAATTCATTACAAATAACTATAAATGACCCATATAATTGGGAGAAAATGCTTCTGCTCAGTAATTGTCTTTTGTATCACGATTATTTCCACATTTCAGCATTAATAATGATGTTTTTCCTATCTGAATCTCTGCTCGCATTTTTTTTTTTTATCTGAATCTCTGCACGCCCAGAGAATGTTGAATAGTAAATGTTTATATTATGTTTGCTTTCAATATAAGCAAGCGTTAGGCCAGACCTTATTTAGACGTTATTGGTTGTAATGAGTTCAAGTCAAGTGAGACTTTTACGCAAATTTTCTCACACGTATCACATCAATCATGTGCCTTGTTCTGAATTGTTCTTAAATGTTTCCTAAAAATGTGAATGGTTATGAATAAAATTCTAAAAGGCGAAGTGGAAAAGGCCATTGACTAGTAAAAGAAGAGAAACAAAGTATGAGCTTCAAAAGGACATAAGCAGAAATTGATGAAAAGTAGTATCGAAAGATAAAGGAAAATAAGTGGAAACCATGCAGTCAAATGAAAATTAAGATTAACAAACCTAAAAAAAATAGAAAACCTATGATTTTGATAGTGAAGCAGCTGAGCAATCTCAATAACACACACTGAAAATTGATTTTCGAAAAAATTAGCTTTCACCGTTTCGTAAACATGGACTTTGTACACAGAACAAATGCCTCGTATATTGTACGAAACATTCATATTGCTGCTTACATCATTTTTGGTAACTGATGTAGTAGATAAATGGTAAATGATGTAGTAGATAAAGTAGATCTGACAGTCGGTCATGCAACCAACAGAGAGACGTTTCTTTATTGGTAACAAATTACTCGTAGATCTTTGTAATGTTTTCGTATAATGAACGAATGTTCTTTCTTTGTCAATAAATGCACTAAGCATGTGACAGTTGGTGGCATAAAATACGGCAGCTTCTTAAAAGTACAAACCATTTTCGTTGCAGAAAACAACGCATAGATTTGCTAGTCCTGCCTTCGATTTCATAATATAAACGAAAATTAATTTTCAGTGCAATATTCCTTTTTGTAAACGGATACTTTTTGCAATTATTAGTTTTTGGTTGATCCGTCTGGCTCAGAAACTCATACCGTGTCTTTGTGACTCTCAAAATAAACATGTTTGTTGTTTTTCAGAATACAAATTGTCCTCTACACTTGGTTTTGGGATCCTACTACATGCATTTCTGTTATCCTTGTGATAATAGAAATTCTTCACTTTCCTGTATCCTCGAACATCAAAGTTTACTCTTGGTTTTAAGCTTCTCAAAGAAGCCAAAATTATGTCGGTTGATGTTATCATACCATTTGTTAACGGTTAAAAAAACAATCACTTCGAAGGCAATACCAAACCCATTGAAGCACACGAAGCACATCATTTCTCTAGTTTATTGTTTAGATTGTCGATCTCTCCTCACCACTCAGAGGGCAATCAACCGTTGACCTTATCCTTTCTGGATTCAAATTCAATACCAACAGACACACCAATAGACAAGTTTCAAAGTATCAAAACCAACCATTTTGCAATCGAACACGAATCCCGAAAGCAATTCGTTTGGGTTTTACATAAAGCACCATCCTCCTGGTGGGTGTCGGTCGATGAGTCCCCAAGCAAGGCGTAAAACCCCGATATGGCACCCGCACGAAGCCATCTCGCGCCGGCTTCCATAAATCGTAAAAATATTGAATTGGTCACGTTCAATCGACAGCAGCGCGTTTGGACCCGCGCTCCGGATGGTTTGTTGGCCGCAGGACCCACAAGGCACGTTTGGCTGCATTAGTTTCACTGCCTCCGCATTTCTTCCGCCGCTGAACGCACAGCCAACATTGCGTTTCGGTTTTTCTTTATTTCTACGACCAATGACCGTCCGTCGATGATAGCACACAGGCAGTTTGGGGGCTTCTGATGTTGACCGGCGGCGGCGGCGGCTACTGCCAAGACAACGGATATCTTTTGATGATAATATCGATTCGATTCGGTTTGATGCGGACGGGCGGAGAAAAGTGCAACATATCAAGATTATTATCCAACGCGCGGAAAAGTAATCAAACCTTAATTCAACACGTACGACTTTGATCTTGATATCTTCTTTTCCAGCTGCACGTTGCCACCTTCCAGTCTTGCACGGTCCATTATTTTCTCATTGGTGACTGTCAGTGATAGCCGGAGCGGAGGAACACTTGACTTCGGTTGGCTGCGCCCGGGAGAAAGCAGTAAAGTAAAGTAGCTGTTTCGAACTCACATCCGAGGGCGGAAGCAGAGTTGGATCAGTGGGGAGCACCTCGGGAGGCTGAAGGGAAGAGGCCGGGTCATACTAGAGGCGGGTGAGTGAAGTTTTCAAATTCAAGAATGCTAAAATTTTCAGGACTTAAAAGTGCGAAACATGACAGTCAGCCTGAATACGGCCCTCGTCGATCCAGTGTGCAATTCCCCGAGAAGATGCTTCTCGATGGACGAACATTGGAATAGTGTGATTCCATTCGCCAGATTTGATCCCAAAGATGATGACGCTGTCGGTGATGATGCATGATGCATCTCTCGCTCGGGACGTGATATATCTTAATTTTGCCCTCGCCGTAAGACTCCGCTGGTAGCAAGAGGGCTATATCGGTAGCGATTTGAGAAGACGTCACGTGCGCGGACGAAGCTTACCGATACTCGCGGATCGGTGGCTAAATTGATTGATTGCTAGGTCACAGATGTGATATGATGTCGAAGGTGTGGTGATGACGGTGTTCTCTGATAGGTACGAGAGTAAAGATTATTGCGAGTACTGTTATTTGAAACCGTATGAGCTCGAGTACAATTATGCAGTCTGTAATGAAAATACAGGCTTCAAGATCCTGTGCCAAAGTAGATGTGACACAGATTCTATCCGGAGAAATCCAAAAACGGATTTTAGGAAGAGTCAACTCATTCTGGTTGGACAGAACATTCGGTAGCGGGAAATTTTTACTGGGAAACAATTATGGCCACGAAAAAAGATATCCACATACCTGCGGAGGTTTTTTGGACAGTTCTCGATGACTTGCTCATTTCAATACCGGCGTCGTAAATGGCGACGACGATTCAGTTGGCGACAGAATCTCCTATCTCGATGACGATGGTGGCATGGAAACTTGACCGCTGTCACTGCTGAAATGGCGTTCAGAGATAGCAGACGAGTTCGGGGAGTATGGCTGAATTTACAGATGCAGAGGGAGTTCGTCGATGGCGTCCGGAATTGACCATCTTCTTCAATATAGTAGCTCGCTTTCCCACTTCGCGTACCTTTCCGCTATACCCGAGTGGGGTTAAGGGAGACTGCTATATTTCGAGTAAGGTCCGGTTTTATGTCCGGAAACACACAACAAACACAAGTGTCATAATTGGTTACAGTGACTCAATTGTGACTCAGCCGAGTAGCATAAGAGTAACATTAACTGTTTTGCAACAAGTCTGCTACAAGGGTGGCTACGGATCACAGAAACTTAGTTGTAAAGAAACAGTCGTTGTAACGAATAGTCGACCCGAGAATCCCGAGAATATAAAGCTTTGTCGGTCTCACAGACCAGAGACTATGTAAACTTAAATTAAATTTGTTACGTATCTTGAAGAAACAACGTTTCACTTATCTAGGAAAAAACTCCCGCAACTACGCGAAAACTTCTGTGCTCCAGCCGGTATCGTAGCGAAAAGACCAAGGCTGAATCTTCTTGTGACCAAGAAAAGTTGATCAAACAATTATCTATTATCCTTAATCAAAGCGCCAACAATCAATT